>CAJQZJ010000819.1:1161429-1173162 GCA_907164525.1 Lophiomys imhausi | reverse complement strand
TGAAAAAGACAGACAGAAAAATGTTCCTTCCCACAGAAATAAGACTGATTCAAATCAAATGGCCTGGGGAGTATGTGGGAAGGCAAACAGATTCATCTCCAGACTGCAAAATGTAAAGACTCAACCACTCCTAATCCCTGTCACAACTCTGCAGGCAACAGCTGGCAACTCAGATGGACGGATATCAGGGTGCCTGTGTCCATCAGTACGCCAGTCACAGTCAGCCACTCCAGACAATTTCATTTAAATCTTTTATGGGTGTTTTTATAGGTGATTACATGAAAACCTTTTTTTGAAATCTACCATGATGAAATTGAGTACAGAAGTGAACTTCCATCTCTTGGTTTGCCTCAGCTCTCTCAGTGGGTGAGAATCAGTTCTCAGCATGATCTGGCCATGAACTGCATTGTAAAATAACACAGATAATCTTTACAGCCGGTTGCAAGTCATAAGGGACTAGGGGAGAACATTTACAGTATGAAAGTCAAAATGTCACTCAAATTTTAAGTACATAATATATTTGATTGCTAGAAGATATAAAGAAAAGCTTCTTGCTGTGAAATTGGTATCATAAATGGAACAAGAAGTGTGGTCCAGCTATATTAAGTTACTTTTGACCCCTCCCAAACACACTGCTGCCTCTTCCTGCCAAGCCTTGAAAATGCTACTCCTGGTGTCTGGATCAGACAGCAATTCCAAGTCCCTCGGCACCAGATGTAGTCATCAACATTTCCAGGAAGTACTCCTTCTTCATCTCATTCCTCCTTGGAGGTAAGATGTCCCTCCTATGTACAGACTCACAGATACCATGACTACAGTGACCAGATCCATTTTAATACTAATAATTCAAATAATCCAAAGGAAATGAACATATATTCTCTATAAGCATGGGGCATTGTATATAAAAATCACAAAATACACCAAAAAAAAAATAGTAATAGTTCAAGCGTCACTGTCCTAGCTTCATTTCTGTTGCTGTGAGCAAAACAATTTAGGGAAAGAAAAGGGTTTCCTTGTTTTTCAATTCCAGGTTACAGCCCTCAATGGAGGGAATTATAAGTACAAACATAAGACAGGGACTTGAAAATAGGCCTGCTTGCTGTTCTACATAGCATTATCTCCAACCAAGGAACTAACTCTGCATCCAATGAAGGGAGGCAAGAACCACAGAGGGTGGCAGGCAGGCTTATGCTCAGATTTGTTTATATAGTATGAGAGAAAAGTGCCACCCACAGTGGACTGGACTCTCCTACATCAGTCAACAATTAAGACAATGTTTCATCTTTCTACAATGGCCATAGTAGCCATCTTCCAGTCACTTACCAAAATGACAAACACAAAGGGAAAGAGGAGGGGGTACCACTATATGTACCCCAGGCCTTTTAGGAAACATGAAGATGTTCCATTAGCCCTGTACATGTGAGTCTACAAGGAGGGTGATACTGAAGACATCAATGGAATGGACACTGTTCACAAAGGAATGCCATAAAAGTGTTACAATGGCAAAACAGGAAGAGTCTACAACATCACCTAGCATGCCATGGGTATCACTGTAAACAAGCAAGTTAAGGGCAGGATTCTTGCCAAAGGAATCACTGTGCAAACTGAGCACTTCAAGCACTCTAAGAACAGATACATCTTCTTGAAATGGGCAAAGGAAAATGACAAGAAAAGAAGCCAAAGAAAAAGGCACTTGGATTTAGCTAAAGTAAAATAATCTTGATTTATGTTTATTGATAAGATTTAAGGTTATATATATATAATTTTGTATATTTATAAAAATTAAGGTCAATTCATATTTTTCATATATTATTTTGTATTATAATGTTTATTTTGTTTATGTATTATACCTAAACAATTCATATGATTATTCTTATTATAGACACATAAGTAATAGATATCTTATCTTATTGTATTTTGATTGTCAAAAGATGTAAATATTACCATGTATGTACATATATTGATAGAAATTTAGGTTTATTTTGTTTATGTATTGCACATAAAGAATTCGTGTGATTTTTCTTGATGTAGGCACATGGGTATGTTAGGGAAAATTGATTGTTTGGTGAGAGGGGGGACGTGTGGTAGGTGTAGTGTTAGCACATAATAGCATAGGGATAGCAAAAGCCTGGACTTTAAAAGACTTACTTCCAAAGTGACATGCCCTTGGGATCTCAGCAAGGACCAGGACCTCTTTGATCTTAGGGCTAGGGGCAGGACATACCCCCTGAGGTGCCCACCTTCCGGAGGAGGTCTCCTGTCATTTCACAGCCTTCTGTGAAAAGCATCTGAATGGCACTGCCCAGAGGCATGACTTGGAAGTGCGTGAAAACTTCTACCGACAGGTGAAGATATTTAAGGCAGGATTAACGTGGACAGAGACACCCTCTCCTGTTCCTGACTCACTCAGCAGCATTTTCGATGTGTGGCAGGGAAACTCATTTAATCTCATCAGAAAGCTTCACCCTCTGATGTTGACCCATTTAGGGTCTGGAGAGGAGATGGATTCTCTGTGAGATTCAGGAGTGCTTAGATGGGCAGAGCTCTGGGACTTTGGGACTTCGGGCCTTTGCGCCTTTGCAGGCCATAAGCATCTGAGCCACCTGAAAACTTTCATATGTTCATTGGTTTTAAGACCACTGAGGTGATTCCTGCTTGATAAACTGTCTTGGGATCTTATGAAGGAAATTCAGAGACTTTAAGAGACTTTAAAACTGAAAAATTGTATGAAGACCAGCCATCCATCAGGAACCACGCTCAGAAGAAAATATTCTTTTGAGAAACCTTAGGTTAATGTTAAATGTTTGTATTATAGGTATTAAGAAGTTTTAGGTGTTAAGTTTCATAGTTAGGGTTTGGGTTTAAGATTTAGGAACTTTATAGGCAATTGCTAGGTAATTGTTAACTTTTAATAAACATATGTGTAATAAATAAAAATTTACTGTTACACTGCTCCATCCAGACAATCACATTTTGTGAGGACCAATAGGAAGAAAGGAGACTGAGTTGCTGAAGCTCTTTCCCTATGGATTCCTGGCTTGACATACAAAAAGAGATAAAGAACCCAGACTGCAAAGTGGCTTTCTTAAAAAAAAAAAAGAGCCATCTCCCCCACCCACCCATAGACATGCCCACAGGGCAATCGGATACAGGCAGCTTCTCAACTGAGACTCTTTTCTAGAGTATAACTAGGTTGGGTCAAGTTGACAGTTAAAATTAACTTAACCACCATAATCACCTACACTCACATGCACACATACACATCAATAACATAATCATCACTGTAAACCATCTCAAAAATTCTATAAAAGAGGCATGGAAAAATCCTATACATATTGGCTGAGGAGAGCAGAGAGTTATTCTGAACAGAGTTATTCTGCTAAACTGCGTAAAATATATTTTAAGAAACTCTCTCTGGGAAGGTAGACTAGATAATCAAGCTAAGCAGGTAGTCTACACAAAAAGGGACAGGACTCCTGTGGAACAGCTTTTGCTGTATAAATATTCATTGCAGGTGTGATCTGAATAACAGGTACTGATTAGAATCAGTGGATTGGGCTCTACCTTCCAGGCATATCTAACAATCTTCCAGCTGTGGCAAACAAAAGCACAAATGCTCACTAGAAAGCAGGAAAGTAGGCTGAGAATATACTGCCTTAGACCCAAGATCACTACTGTGGATGCAGAGCTAACCCCTGGCTTTCCAGCTGGCTTCCTGCCTTCAGATGCAGAATAAGTTTGCACATGGGGTCAAACTTTAGATGTGTATCTCATTACAGCTAACAGAGCCAAAGCTGGAGGTGTTAGGTTGGGAAGGGCAAGAGTCACCTCTTCCTCTGAGTGTTATTATTCGTAGGATGGTTCCCTCCTGCAGCCCACACAGAACGCACTATACCAGGAACAGTGAGTGGGTTTGGCATTTCACTCAGGCAAATAACTCTTCTCCTAGATGACAATATTCTGAAGACAGCAGTAGTTCTCAAAGAAATGTCTCTTTTCCTAAGTTCTCATTCATCAAGAGCTGAGTGTATTTTGATTGAAGGATGCTCCACATGCCGTAAGAACTTTGCAAAGAGATGAAGATATCTTCTCCATGAGCAAAAAATATCTCCCAGACTGCTGTACCAACAAAAAAAGTTTTTTTTTGTTTTTTGTTTGTTTGTTTTTCTAAAGGATATGACACAAAAATGAGCACAAAGTTCAAGTGTGAAGTTTGGAACCATTTTATAGGAACAGTCTTGGGTAGGTCCTGTCAAGGAGGCATACTTAAACACAATTTGAAGCAGTCCTGAAAGTCTGAATGGCACTGAGTTGTCAGTGTCAGGGTGAGAAGGGTGAGAGGGTAGCCATCAGCGGAGGTGGCACCTGACTGCACGTTTACTTCCAGTTCCCAGCCCCGATGACGTTGGCCTCCTTGTGCTGGCATGGTTCTTGATTATAAATACTTTTGTTCTAGTTATTGTGGTTTGGGATATTCTTTTGATATATATTTATAGCTTAAAGTAGCCAGAAGTGGTTCTGCTATATTCACTATCAAGCAGTATGCTTTTGACAGCATGCCACATGCCATTACATAAAGGTTGTTAGGCATGAATACTTCCGCTATCAGGATATCAGCTTCCCAAGAACCAAAGGATTCTTTCTTTCTTATGAACCTTCAGAACCGGGAGAAGTTACTGATACATGGAGGGTGTGGTGGTTTGAATGGGAATAGCACCCATAGACTCATGTGTTTGAATGCTTGGCCCATTGTGAGTGGTACTATTAGGAGTTGTAGCCTTGCTGAAGGAAGTGGGTCACCTGGGGCAGATTTTGAGGGTCTCAGAAGCTCAAGTCTGGCCAGCATGTCTCAGTCTTCTTTCTGCTACCTGTGGATCAAGATGTAGAACTCTCAGCTCCTCTAGCATGCCACCATGATGATAATGGACTAAAACATCTGAAAATATAAGCCAGTCCCAATTCAAATGTTGTCCTTTATGAGTTGTCGTGGTCATGGAATCTCTTCACAGCAATAGGAACCTAACTAAGACAGGGAACATTCAGTAAAAGAGTGTATCCTTACTCCTGAGTTTATTGTCAGTTAGAATTTCAACCACAATAATCCCAAACATGGAAAATAAAGGTGCTGAAGTCAGCAGGTCCATATACACCACACACAGGAGCCAACTCCACTCACCCCTCCTTCCACTTTCTAAGTCAGAAGGCAATCTACAAATCTGTTTTTTTTCTTTCCTGAATATATAAAGTAACCCTGCTTTGTACATTTGCATTATTCATATGACTGAGACCTAGAATAAAAATGGATATTGAAACTTTAACGAGTTTTAATGGATTTAAAGCAAATTCCTGGGTAGCAAGTTTTTGCTCTGAGATCTTAATCTACGAGCTACATGCAGGTCCAAAATTGATCTCATTTAAATATTGCTACCATGTCCTAAAATCAGAGCATTATACTCCTTCCAAATATACAATGTCATCAAGGCTTTATGGCATTTCCTACAAAAACTCAATAGTCAAAAAACACTTCATCAGCTGAACTTTTCCTACAGGTGTGGGAACAAAAGGCTTTAGTTTCAGAACTAAACTAGTACTCGCTGCCTTTGGTAGCACAGCAATTGGCTAGCCCAGTGCACACTCACTCACAAGTACAATTTTGTCACCTAGTAAAATGTTCCATACCTTGGCAAACTATGGCATCAGGGTCAGAGCCCACACTGAGTATTCTGTCTTCCTGTAAAAAGTTGATCAGAGCTGGCCTGCCACTTGGGCTTCTCTGTTTATTCAGTTCCAGTTAAAAGAGTTATACCCCATTGTTCTTGCACCAAAACACAGTGGAAGTTACCAAAGTGATGTTGCAGATTTGACTTTGACATGAGTTTATTATTATTCCATACCAATACACCCTAATCCAATGCTTATGCTGCTCTAATCCAGGCCTGCTCTGCAGTAGATGTTTATGCTGAGTGTAGACAAACCTCAAAGTCTCCAGACCCACAACAGACCATGCATCATTGGCTGCTATTTTATCCCCCACATTTTAAAATTAATTCATTGAGAATTTGATACACTGTGCTTTGATCATATTCATCCCTCTGCCCTAACTTTTCCCAGATCTACCTCCCAATCCATACCCATTCAACTTTGTGTTCTTTAAAAAAAAAAATCATCAAGTCCTATTAGTCCTGCTTATACACTCTTGAAGAGGATATGAAACCACTATAGTACAGTGACAGGGTGTAACCTGTTATAACTTCATAGTGACCAAGAAGTTATCTACAAAGAAGTGTACACAGTTCAGACCTGTGCACCTAGAGAGTGGTGGACCCACCAGGTACCACACCCTGAAGGGCAACTAACCCTCCCTCTCCAAGAAGCCATCAATATCAATAGCTCCTTAGCTAGGGGTAGGACTTTGTGTGCACCCCTGTCCTCTAAGCAGGCTCTTTGTCTAGCTTAGGTTGCACAGGTCTGAACTGTGTACATCACTTCTTTGGAGATAACGTCTTGGTCACTGTGAAGCTATAACAAATCACACCCCTTCACTATGCTGGAGTGGTTTCATTGCCTCTCCAGTTATATTGGTAAACACTTAGTTAAAGAGGGACAGGGACTGGGGATATGACTTCATGGACAAAGGACTTGCCATACACACATGAGGACCAGAGTTTTCATCCCCAGAATCTACACAAGGGCCATGCATGTGTGGCAGAGAACCCAGGCAAAGTCCAGGAAGCTGTGGCAGCCTAGCTGTAACCCCAGAGTGCAGGAGTTAAAGACAGGCAGTCCTGGAGTACACAGGCTAGCCAGAGTAGTTGAATGGTGAGCTACAGGGGAGGCCCTGCTTCAGTATTTAAGATAGAGATCCATCAGGAAAGAAGCTTGATGCCATCCTGGCACTTCTACACACATGAGCACACATGTATACACAACTTCATGTCCATGTGACCATGTATATACACATGTACATGTACTACACACATATATATGCAAAAAAGGTAAAAAGAAAAAATGCAAAGCTGGTAAACCTCTTCAAATTTCCAAATCCAGTAAGTTCATGATTTAAAGATGTTGCCTAAAGGAGATATAATACAAAAATAATGTTCTCGATTTCACAACTTCCAAACTTGTACTAGCTATTAGGGGGGAAGTTTAAAGTTCTACAACATATGCACAACAGTTAAAGAGGCTACCTTCTAGATATTAGAAGTGTCACCTCAATATTTTACTGACAACGATTGCCCTTGCTACTCAAGAATGAGAACATGTAGTCCCAACTCCTGGCAAACCAAGAGTTGATATCTTCCTCTTCACCTCATTCTCACATCTGGTGTCATTGTCATACAAATTAAGGTCAAACAAAAATAAAATTTATTTATTCAATTTGGATAATCTGATTTATTCTATTTTCTCAAACACAAAAAAATAAAACCTTATACCTAGGTTACATGATCTTGGGCCAGCTTATCATAAACCAAAATATTCCTTAGCTTTTGAAGTAATCCTTGGACCTAACTGTTATGTTACCATCTGTAACTAAAACAGCACATGCAACAGAGAATCCAACAGTCAGTACAGTATGTGCATACCGAGCAGATGTCGGCTTTGTTTTCATTCACTGCTAAGAATTGAAATGAAACTTTTACTTCATGGCTCATATCTAAAACGTTCCTGAAGGATATGTGCTAAATAAAGGCCTGAGCCCTAGCTAGTTGCATTTGGAAAAGTGGTAAAAACTTAAGGAAGTGGATGGAGCCTGGCGGGAGAATGTAGGTTACTGCCAGCAAGCTGGAAGAGTCTACTGGTCCCTGTTTCTGAGCTGCCATGAGAGGAGTAACTTTGGTGCACTTTCCAGACACCATGATGATCAGCTTTACCTCAAGATTCAAGCGGTAGAACCAGTGAACCTTGGAATGAAGTCTGTCTAACTATGGGCCAGAATAAATCTTTCTTCCTTTAGCTTGTTTTTTTTTTTTGTTTTTTTTTGTTTTTGTTTTTTTAAGGGAGTTCGTCATAACAGTGGAAACTAACACAATCTTCTATTGCATCTTTAGAAAATGCTCTTGTTCCTTCTGTTGTAACAATGTCTACTGGTCCCACCTGCCCTGACCAGTCCCTTCCCCCACTTCAAGAGTGCTTAGTTGTCTCTGTGCAGGCCTCTTCTAATCATCATCATTAATTACCTACTACTACAAGATGAGAATCCACAGAACAAGCCTTTATCCACAAATATCTTAATGTAAATGAATTGGCAATATCATTAATCAAGTAATCATTATCCTAAGCGATCTAGACAAAAGCTTTTTAACTCTTTGGTAAACTTTGAATGATTTAATGTAACTTTAATTTGCTTGTAAAGTGAAAACCAGTGTAGTATTTAGGTTTCTGGTCAAGCATAATAAGACAGGGATATATTGGGAAGAGATGTAAGAAAACATCTAGGGTAATGATGATACAATCCAGGTGAAATATGGCAACAAATGACACCAAAAGGAGGAACCAGTTATTCCCATGTGCCTGTATCAGCAGCATCACAGGACCATGCTGTCTACAGTGACTTCCTAGCCAGCCAGTTTCATGCTGATCACAGTTTCCATAATAGCTACCCATGATTCAGAAAGTCCTGTATATTTCCAGCATTTTGATTTTCATAGGAAGGCATGGTTATGAATCAGCCCTTCGTGCTGACTTTTTCAAAATAGCAATAACAATAATAAGGAAAATGCTGGGCACCAAAAACTTTATAAAACAGACAGTGAGAATTCTTCAAAGTAAAACTGTGGTGGTGTCACAAAATCAAGGTCCCCAGTAGGGAATGAAATAGGCTACCTAAAGAAGGAAGAAAAGAGGGGCCCTGAGGAGGCTGAGCATCTTACCAGATTACTATGGTAGAATGCCTTGTATATTCTCTCTACTGAGTACAACTAAGCAGAAGTGGAACATTTTCTTAAGAAGACCATACCACTCCCAAAACAGTCCACATGGATTTGGTCATTACTACGGTCTGGGTGTGATAGTCAACATGTACATGTTAAAAACTAATCACCAGTGTGATTGTATTAACAGGTAAAGTCTTTGGGAAATGACAGTCAAAAGAGCCATGACCTTCTGTATGGGGTTAACGACCTTATAAAAGGCAAAGGGTAACTAGCTCAGCCTTACAACCTCTGCCATCATGTGGGAATAGAGCTCTTGTCCCTGTAGGAGAGTGCAGTGATAAGGTGCCATCTTGGAAGCAAAAGGAAGACCTTTAGTAGACACCAAACCACATACACTTTGATCCAGGGCTTTTGAGCCTCCAGAACTGCAAGAAACTACAGGGTAGACTCTTTGTAAACCCCTTAGTTTGATGTCTTGTTTTAGCAGTGGGAATGGATAAAGACAACAAAAGGTGATCAACCAAACTTTATGTAACTACAAAGTATATCTAAAATACTTCATAAAGACACACTCCCTAAAAATACTAGTCAGCTTTCATATTGAAAAAAAATGTGCCGGGCGGTGGTGGCGCACGCCTTTAATCCCAGCACTTGGGAGGCAGAGGCAGGCGGATCTTTGCGAGTTCGAGGCCAGCCTGGTCTACAAAGCGAGTCCAGGACAGCCAGAGCTGTTAAACAGAGAAACCCTGTCTCAAAAAACCAAAAAAAAAAAAAAAATGTAAATGACCACATTGGAATTTTTATTTTCTATCTATTTATCTCTCCACTGCTAGCGACTAGACTTGGGAAACACATGCTCTCACTACTGAGCTGCAACCACCGCTCTTACCCCCACAGGCTCAAGTTTTAGATCTGTATATAAATTGGCATAATTCTTCAGAGCTTAAGAATGCAAATTAAAAAAAAATCTCCACTTAGTTCTTGGGTAATCAAATAGAAAATACATAGGTCACGCTAAAAATGATACAGTACAACTATTAGCAAATTAAATAACTACGAGTAAAAAGTTGATAATCCTAATCTAAATTTTAAAAAGATACTTTATCTTCCACAGCCCTAAATCTCTCTGAAATATCAAACATATATATGTTAACAACTCTCAGCTTGAAGGGTTTATACCAGCTACTCACTTTTTTCTGAAGAACATTGATTTTTCTTTCCTTTACTTCTAACATGTCTTTCAGATCGCGGATCTCTCCCGCTAGGGTTCCCTTCTCTTCTGCGAGGTCTTGCAGCTGTTTTGTCTTCTTATTGAGAAAAGATTCTTTCTCTTCCAGCCGTAATCGCAGTGCATCTACCTGAAATGAGGACAAAAGACAGAAGGTTTTGGTTTTACAAAGAGGTTGTCAATAATCAGTGCTTTCCTGGGGGTAGAGGTGGCGGCAGAGAGCACCTAAGCATGGTGCAATTAATTTTCTGCTCAAAGACACCTTGGTGGGGGCTAGAGAAATGGCCCAGTGGTTATGAGTACCAGCTGGCTGTTCTTTCAGAGGACCCAGGTTCAATTCTGGTAGCCACACGGTGGTTAACAACTCCAAGGTTGTTAACTCTGAGGGCTCCAACACCCTTTTCTGGTATCTGTGGATACTGCATGCACATGGTACACACAGATAAACATGTAGGCAAAGAATCCATACACATAAAGTAAGAATAAGTAAATCTATTTTAATGTCACCTCAGTGCATTTTAGCAACCTACAACCTATCATACTGTCCTATTGTTCAAATAGCTGGATAGTGATAATTAAAAAAAAAATTCTATAGCATTTTTGTGAAATAAGGCATTGTAAAACCATAGCATGTTTCTATGTTTGTTTCCCTACTTATGGGAAACAATATGTTTTCTTAGGGTAGTGAACAAGCAAATTCTTCCACATGAGATCCCTGGGAGGGAAAACATTGCTCATGTTTTGCAGGATCTTCCAAGAACACAGAGAACACAAAGAGCATCTGGATGAACAAGATAGACACGTAGAGAAACTGCTAAATTAGAAAAATGCATGGGGCCATGAGGAAGCTCTGCTGCCAGGGAACAGAACAGCCATTCTCAACTTGGATGATGACTGCTTTTCAAACACTTTTTAAAAACAAAGAACACCAAAGAATTCCTATTTCTATCTGAGCTCAGACATGAGAAAATCAAAACTCCCGTTTTTCAAATATTATTAATTAAAAGGAAAAAAACATAAGCTTTATGTACTTTTATTTGTGTGCATTCACGTGTGGTATATGTATGCGTTCATGTGATTGTGTACAAATGTATGTGGGGATGCATATGCACATGAGTGTTTGAGCATGAGAAGTCTGCAAGCTGGTGACAAGTGACTTCTTTAACACCCTGGTTTACTATTTTTTTTTCAGTCATGGTATCTTACTAAACTTACCAACTCAGTTATATTGACTGGCCAAGCAGCCCCCGAGGATCCTCCTGTCTCTGCCTTCCCAGAGCTGTGATTACAGATGCATGCTGTCATGCCTGGCTTTGCCCTGGTGCTGGTGTTTCAAATACAGGTCCTTATTGCTTACATAGCAAGTAACTTACTGAGTCACCTCCCAAGCCCCAAACCCTCTGTGTAATTTAACATTCTAGACACCATGTACACACAGTAAGTTTTATTTCTAGACCAGACTGCTCAGATCAGATCATACAAGAAAATCACCAAAGTGTCAAAACTATAAACATCAATAGTACAAAGAACAAGAAAATCATTTAAAATTAATTTTGTCTTTTCAGATTCTCCTCACGCTCACAAATGCACACTGTGCCACTTTCTTTTTTTTTTTTTTTTTTTTTTTTT
>CAJQZJ010000819.1:1137235-1161329 GCA_907164525.1 Lophiomys imhausi | reverse complement strand
AGAGAGAGAGAGAGAGAGAGAGAGAGGGAGAATTAACCTATACTTTTTTGTGTATCTTCTTTGATGGGCTGTACAACTTTTCCCTTTTTTTTTTTTGGTTTTTCAAGACAGGGTTTCTCTGTGTATCCTTGGCTGTCCTGGACTCACTTTGTAGACCAGGCTGGCCTCGAACTCACAAAGATCCGCCTGCCTCTGCCTCCCAAGTGCTGAGATTAAAGGCGTGCGCCACCACTGCCCGGCCACTGTGCCACTTTCTAAGAGCAACTGTGACACATTATAAAGACTCACTGTCCCTAATCATCATCAACTATCAATAAGTTTCCAAGGAGATTCTTTGCTGGACAATGACACATTACTCTCAAGCCATTTTTTTCTCTCAACTGGACGTCAAGACTAGAAATCTTTGCTAACATTGTAGTACTGCCACTTCAGCAGACATAAATGATGGTACCTGAATGTTTCTGTCTTAAATACTGTTCTATGAGATACTATGACCAAGGCAACTCTTATAAAAGGAATCATTTAATTGGGGATCGCACCTCCTCCAACAAGAACATACAGCCTAATCCTTCTGAACAGTTTATCAAGTGGGAACTGAGCATTCAAACATATGAGCCTATGGGAGTCATTCTCATTCAAACCACCACACGGTCACTCCACAATTTTTAGATTGAAACCAATCCCCCAGTGAAATGATACTAAAACAGGGGTGGGGAGCAGAGGAAGCCTGTGGAGAGCAGATGATGTCCAGAGTAAATGAGTGCTGCTTGGCCTTGGCGTGGACATGGCCATCTCATGCCATGTTTCCTGAAGAAGGGACAGTAAGCTCAGCTACTTGGGAGGAAATGGGAGAAGTATGAAGAAATGGTAGGCATGTAGGCATATGCACCTTTTCATTTTTGGTTTGTAAAGTCTTGTATGTGATTCCCAAGGAAGGAAACTTTTGCTCTACATACTGATTAAGACAGTAGATACATAATGCAGAGAATTAACAAAATTCACTAAATCATATAGTTCTATAATTTGCACTTCAATATAGTTAAATCTGGTATCTCAATCAAATTGAAAAATATGAGTATTTAACTAAAAATTAACAAACATACTATTCTCTCTCATGTCTAAGGGACCAAACAACAGAAAAACCAAGTCCAGAAACCAAAATACCATATAAGCCCCCTGAGAAAACAAAGGGTTGGGGTACAAGAGGTTACTTATGGATGATGGGAAGCTGTGGGGATGTTTAATTCTTGCTCTCCACAATAGAAAATCAACAGTTACTGCAACCTCAACCACAAGAAGTAAAAAAAAAAAACATTAGAACAATCAGGCAAAAGGGTGACAAGTGATTGTCTTGGAGAAAGAAGATTATTATGTCCCTATCAACTTGTGTTGAGAATTTTGCCTCTGTATAGCATGGTATAGATTTAATTTTTTTTAAAGTACAGGCTACTAGAATATCAGAATAATGCAAAATAAAAAAACTGTGAGCATTATGAGGACACACTGAAGAAGAAACTTGGAACCCTGAAAGGACACATGTTGGCCCAGGTCTGCTCCTACATTACTGTGAATATCAGAGCAAGTAAGCTTTACCTTCTCAGTCTTCAGCCACAGCTTCTAGACTCTGCCCAATACCTGTGGCAGTAAAAACAGGATTTGCCTTGGGTAGACTATGTCAGGGAAGATTCATATTAAGGACAAAAAAGATTAGAATCTTCTTCCCTTAACCCTTTCCAAAAATGATGTGTGTGTGTGTGTGTGTGTGTGTGTGTGTGTGTGTGGTGTGTAAGGCTGTGTTCTATTCTAAAAAATGCAAGGTTTTTTACAGTTTCTGCCCCAGAAAAGAGGATGGAGCTGGGAATGCCTATGGAGGAGTGATGCCAGGAGCTTGGGGCCATAAGACAGAAAAGTCCTGACTGCACAACTAGAGAGGGTTAACATTCTGGGATCAGAGACTGAGAATTGCAGGTTCTTCACATAAGATAGCCACTTCCTACATATCAGTTATGGGTATACAGGTGCACACATGAAAAATGGGGAAGAGCTTTAGATCCTCGTATTGTCCTAAATGAAAATCCTTGGCTTCTGCCTCAGCATCTAAAATCTGAAGCAGCTCACCGATATTTAAAGTGAACTTCACCTGTCAAACAACACTACCACCATTTCTCTTTGGGTTTCCTTATCTGGTAACAAAATACGATTTTCATTTCATGTTCACAGCAAGATCATTCAGTTACCTCCTTGGAAGATCGTAGGACATAGTGTTTCATATTATTGCTGTCATTTGAAACAGAATCAATCATAGGTATTTTCAGATGAACTTACTGTGATTCAAAGAAGAAATATTTGACTGTGGCTGACTTATCCCTGCATCCCAGCTATCAAAGCAGGATGGTCTACATGTGAACCAAAAGAAAATGCCCACCATCAAAACTGTGACATATGAGGCCAAGAATAGACATGGAGAGCATCTGGAAGAAGGAGCTCCACAATGATGAATAATACGAATAGCATTTATGGCACTTTCTCACCTCTTGTGATCTGGAAGTGCCCTGCTGAGCTGTCCTGAGCCCAGAAGAGATTAAAAGCAAGCCCCTCTTTGAGAATATTTTTTTCCTGGACTAAAACAGAGAGCAAGGATGGTTGTGATCAACATACTACTTACAACATCCAAACTCAACATGGCAGGAAGATGGCAGTGCCAACTAAGGTCTTCTGCTTGGGAGTTTATTTTCCAAGACCCATAAGGCATGAACTTAACTTCAAAGGAATTTGGATCATGCCCTTCAATCACCTTCACTCTATCTTTAAAGCTTTGAACAGTCTCCTAGAATCAAGAAGACGGAGAAAAAAACTTGAGGGTCTTTTTTTTTTTTAAATAAAATACTTTGACCTGAACTGCATCCAATTCTCAACCAACATTAGCTCAGCTTGCAGTAAGCAAATATGACATCATTCTAAAGTCAAACTTGAACTTCCAGATGGTGCAAAACCACAAGCAGGCGTGCAGGCCTTCTGATGCACAGAAGTTTAAAGATAGTGAAGAACAGGCAAGAAAGCATATTCTGCGTAGAATCAGAATGTGTGATTCTAAAATGGGTATGAATGAGTGGATTAAAGTTGTCCTTACTAACATGCTAATATCTGCCAACAGTGTGCATTATTAAAAAAAAAAGGAAAGAAAGAAAGAAAAGAAAAGAAAAAAATCAGGAAAGTCTTCCTGTCTAAGTCACGGCCCAACATCAGGTAGAAAGATAAAAGTTGAACTGTTTGGGAATGTGGGATACCTTTCTTTGCCCCTTCACTCAACACCAAATAATTCTAAGAGCCTTTGACACTCGCTCTCTTAAACTTTGGCAGTTGACTCAGTAATAATACTTGGCGAAGCAATGGGTGCTATCATTTCCCAGAAAAAAAAGAAAAGAAAATGAGAACTGTATGACATAATCGATTCACAAAGACCCGTACGGTTGAACCTCCTTCTTTCCTTATCACTTAACCACACGGGACCTAGTCACCTAGTGTTTAAACTCATAACAGCTTTACATTTTAGGAGAATTTCTCATCTCCTTTTGATCCAGTTATGGGTATCAGTGTGTCCATGTCTATGAGGATGTATGTATGTGCATAAAAACATGCAACATATAAAAAACTAACTTTTTATCTGGCAGTATAAAACAAAACATTTGTGATTACTTAGGATCCAGGTAATAACTTAAAAGGAAAGGACTGCGGCAATGAAATTGGCAAAAAAAAAAAAATTGCCAAAATCAGAGTTAAGCATTATTAATCTTCATGTCAGCACCCAGGAATTATATCCAGTTACAATAATGAGGTGTGCTTCTAAAATTTCTATAGAAATGGTTCCCTACCTCTCAGCCATATTTTACGTGGATGTGGACCTTCAGAAATAGTCTCAAGATTGTGACCAAACACCAAGTGCCACTTGATGTGCCAGAAAAAATTTTAAGAATCAAGTGGTTTGTGTCAATCTTATAATGACAACAACACTTGAGAGAAAAACACTTGAAGTAAAAGGAGCCATCTGAGGATTTTCAAGAGCTAAATGCTGCTCAAAACTTACCTGACAACTCTTCGGGAATAAAACAAGCACACCTTCATGAAGAGCAACTTTAAGAGAGGGTGAAACTACAATGCTTGCAAAAGCTCCGAAGATAGTTTATTCCACATCCCATATCCCGCTGCTTGTTTGTTTTTCCCTAATAGTAGACTTCAGTTAAGGGTCTATTTGAGTTTGACTCAACTCACAATCATTCAAATGAGAAGACAGCCCCAAAGTTGGAAGGATACATAACATATACAGCACAAACCCCAAAACAACCTCAAACCCCAAATGTGCTATGGTGGTAACCACTCAATCTCACTCACATCCAACTCTTTCCTTCCTGAGTGGTGAAAAAGACTGGGATTTCTAGGGCCCTTGCAGAAAGATGAAGTCTGGGGGTTTAGCCATGTGCCCAAACACAGCACATCACTTCCTATTTATTGGTGCTGTGTTAATACTCCACCATTCCTTAGAAATCCCAGAGCCTACATTGAGAGGACGGTAAAGCTGCAAGATGCCAGAACCTCTGAAAGTCTGTGTCTTCAAGGGACTGTGAGAGGCAGGAGCTCCTCCACCAACTTTAAGTCCTAGCAGGAGTTGAAAAAAAAAAACCAGTATGATGCCTTTACCCACGCAGAAACGTCTACCATTATTTCTGGATTTGGTAAGATGAAGGCATCATAAACCAAGATGTTGTACACATTGCCATGAACCAAGGAGAAATGAAAAGTCCTTGTTCTCCTTTACTGTTTCTACACTCAAATTCTACTTCAGTTCTCTGGCTCCACATTGAAAGGAAGGAAAAAATAAAAGACAAAGCTTGGAGGAAGCAGAGTCAAATCTTTAGGAATGACTATGTGAGTCAGATATCATGGGCTTGGGAAAGAGAAGGAACGAGAGTGAAAATGAAGGATCCCCTTATGCCCATGCCATTGAGTTCAACTGCTAGATAAGCAAACACTCAAGTAAATAGCTCTTCACAAACAGACTGAATTGCAGATACATGTCCAACCAACTCACGGCAATGATGGTGAACTCACCCATAGACCTTATGTGTGAATAAAATGTGAGGCAGAAAATGAAGATAATAACAGTACCTCCTTCATCCAGTTGTTTTGAGGATTAAACAATAAGAGAAGAAAATAACTTAGCACAGTGCCTGGCACCCAGAAACACTCAATAAATTTCTGCTATTATATTAATATTTTATTACTCTGCTTTCTGCATCCTCTAATCCAGTGATTTATATACTGTAGGAATGTAATAAAGGCTGCCTGGGCAACAGCCCTCAGGAAGGGTAAAGAACCAGCAAGTAAGGTTTTGTGCTCTAACATGTACCAGAGTATTGTATATTGTCCAACATTGACTTGAAAATATTTCAGCACACAATGCATGATACATGTGTAGCTCATGGGTGGTTCCGGGTGGGTGGATACATATGTTTCCCAACTGGAAATACATTCTCCAGGGCAGGTAGTTAGTTTGTGTAGACTTTTACTAAATGATAGCATTCTAGAATCAGGTACCAAAAGTATCCTGAGGTCTCCGCAGTTGATGAACCTCTGAAAATCAGTCAATTAACATAACTGATTTGAGGAGTGGTTTTCCTCATTGATGTGAGTGGTGATGTGAGGTGCACAGAATGGCTGGAACACCCATGTCCGCAGTAAATATGACGATGTAAGCCACATCCAGAATGTTAAGTTTTCTAAGAGCTACATTATTAGAAAGAACAGCAAGATCATTTTTAGTAACATATGTAATATAACTCATTATATCTAGAGTGTTTCTATTCAGCATATAATCAATATGAAAATGATGAGACATTTTACATTTTCAGATTGTTTTCAAAATCCAGCACTTACTCTGAACTTCCCGTACATCTCAGTGAGGACCAGTCACGACTCAGGAGCTCAGCAGTCATGCGTGGCCTACAACTATAATATTGTAAGGACAGGTCTGTGACTACAGTAAGGCTCTGAGCTCCAGCCCTTGGAACGTCAAACTGCATTTAGAATTTTAGGGTCTTCTCTATTTAAATGTTTCTGGCAGGATTTCTGTCCAGCAACAAACACGGCTTCTCTAGCTCTGCTAACACGCTGACTCAGGCTGACACTTGCATGGTCTCGGAAGGGCAGAACAGAAACTTCAAAGAGTGCTTGGCGAGGCCACAGACTGGACCGACTACAGGGGAGAGGCAGGAGTTCTACAGGTTTCCCTTCTATGACCATCAGAAACTACAGACCTCCATAGGAACTGAACAACTAAGTATAAACGCATTGGTTTGATGGTTTGGCTTTGGCATAAATCTCATTGAAGTCTTGCTGAGAGAAGAACTCAGAATAATCACTGTTTTGAAAACCTTTCATACGAATCTTTAATTATACCAAAAATTGTCTTTTGGACAAAAAAATTCCTTGGCAAGTGTACTACTAAAAAGTGGGTCTACTGATAACAATGTGTCTATCTCTTACTGGGCACTCAGTTGCGACTCTGACTTCTTCCTCTCTCCTCTGACAGAATCCCTTTCATTCCCAGTCCAAAAAAAAAAAAAAAAAAAAAATAGGAAGATATGTCTTTGGGTCACCCATTATTCCAGATGTTAGAAATGTGTCCTTTTAACAGGGCACTAACGTCTGTGCCTTACTGAACTACCCAGCTGTGAGAATGCCAATGATGGCAAAGCAGCTAAGTATTATGTCTGCACTATTTTTAACTTTTTGTTGATTATTTGTGAATTCCACATAATTAACTCCAATCCTATTCACCTCCCCATCCTTTTGTATCTGTCCTCTGCCACTGAAACCTCCCCCACAAAAGAAAAGAAAATAAGATAGGAAAAAAAAGATCTTGTTGTTGAAGTCTTAATGTGTCACAGTGTGTCCTACAGTGTACCCTTTAGTCCATACATCTTTATTTGCAAATGTTCATGGCAATGAGTCCTTGGTCTGTTTCGAGATCTCTGGCTTCTGCTACACTATCAATACTGGATCCTTACTGGGACTCCCTCTCAGATATCCTGTTGTTGCCTGTGTCATGAATATCCTGTAGCTCTGGATCATGGGAGCAGAACAGCTGACCCTGCTTCTGGTCAATGGTGGCATTGGGTGGCCTAGCTTGAGCAGTGCTAGAGAGCACACCTGGTGGTGTGGATAAGGGACAGCCTGCAAGCTGACCAGCTCAGGTCCAAGGCTCTGAGTTGGCCTACTCCAAAATCTGTATCATCTGCAAACAGTTGGGATGTATGAAAGGGCCAGTCCTGCTGATCCAAAACTGCAGGATCTCCATGACACAGGGCAACAACAGGTTAGCCTGGGAGGAGTTGCAGTGGGGATCCAATACTGATGGTGCCACAGCTGAACCCAGAGACCTTGAAACAGACCAATGACTCATTGCAATGAACATACTCAAGTGCAAGTGAAGATGTGTGGACAGAAGTGTGTACTGTGGGACACACTATAAAATACTACAGTTTCCGCAATGAGATTTTTTTCCTTGCTTTGTTTTTTGTTTGTGTGTGTGAGTGCACATGTATATTTATTTGTGGAGTGGAGGTTGCAAGAGCAAAGGGCAGATATGAAGGGACACAGAGATGAATGGAACTAGGGTGCATGATGTGAAACTCACAAAGAATCAATAAAAAGTTATATTAGAAAGTTAGGATTAGACTCCTACAATATGCACCCAAAAATGAAAGACTATGTGACCCACAACTACAGACATAAAGAATCTGACCTGAAGTGAAAGTGTGTGTAGATGAAGAGCAGGCTAAAAATTGGGGGAATGCTTCTCTAGGAAACCAATTAAGGCAACTTCTGCATGTTTACAGACCTACACCCATTTAAATGCAAAAACTGAGACCAAGTTCAGCAAGGGGACAGTGTTCCAGCTGGAAACCAAAAGAAGCCCCTTTCTTCCATGAGCCCCCAGCTTTTGATCTTTTTTGAAATGCCTCTCACAGTCATGGATAACAAGAGATTCATGGAGCATTTCAGGCCTGCCCAGTAATGTCAATGAAGTGTATATCTTCCTCCTGGCTTCTGCAGACAGCACCAAACTACATAGAAGGAAAGGGATATAGAAGGAAAGGGACATAGTACAGGATAACTATACTACTGAATGCCACTCATGTGTAGCATTCAGCTAGCATTAGAGGCTTACACACAAGACAAGTGGAAAAATCATGCACTGTATCTAAAAATATGCAAGCAGCAAAAAGAGAAATAGCAATGTCTATATTAGATAATGTTTTGTAATAGTATAGTATACCTTAATCTCATAATCTATTCTCTTTTTTTAATGTTTATTTCTTCAAGTTACATCTCCATCACAGTGCCCTCTTTCCACCCCTCCCAACCTCCCACCCTCTACCCTCTCTCCCTTCTATCCAACTCCTCCAGAGTGGAGTGTCCCTACATATCAGTCCCCCGCCCTACTTCAGTAGTCATATGAGGGCCAAGAGCTTCCTCATACACTGGGGGCGTACATGGCAGCACCACTAGGGCAAAGTGTCTCATTAACAGGCAACAAAGTCTATGTTCCTGTTCCTTTTGGTGCATTGGTAGTAGTATAACTACTATATGGCTAAAATCCAATTATGCCATGTACATCTTTCTGAGACTGGGTTAGCTAACTGGGGATGAGCTTTTCTAGCTTCATCCATTTGGCTGCAAATTGCATGATTTCATTGTTTCTGATAGCTGAGTAGTATTCCATTGTGTAAATGCACCACAGTTTTTTTTTATCCATTCCTTGGTTAAGGGACATCTGGGTTGTTTCCAGTTTCTAGCTTTTACAAATAAGGCTGCTATGAACATAGATGAGGAAACTTCCTTGTGGTTTGGTGAGGAATCATTTGGATGTATACCCAGAAGTGGTATGGCTGGGTCTTGAGGTAGAGCTATTCCAAGTTTTCTAAGACATCACCAGACTGATTTCCATAGTGGTTGTACAAGTCTGCACTCCTACCAGCAATGGAGGAGGGTTCCCCTTTCTCCATAACCTCGCCAGCATGTGCTGTCATTTAAGTTTTTGATCTTAGCCATTCTGACAGGTGTGAGATGGAATCTCAGAGTCGTCTTGAGTTGCATTTCTCTGACGATTAAGGATGCTGAGCATTTCTTTAAGTGTCTCTCAGCCAATAGAGATTCCTTCTTGGTGAATTCTCGTTTTACCTCTGTTCCTCATTTTTTGATTGGATTATTTGGTTTCTTGGCATTTAACTTCTTGAGTTCTTTGTAAATTATAGATATTAGCCCTCTGTCAGATGTGGGGTTGGGAAAGATCTTTTTCCAATCTGTAGGTTGCCGCTTTGCTCGAATGACAGAATCATTTGCCTTACAGAAGATTTTCAGTTTCATGAGGTCCCATGATATTAAAAATCTAGACTTTGGGGATATTTACTAGTATACAACCACATGTTATGCTCATAAAATTACAATCACCAGCTTATTAATAACACAAGTTATATCTCATAAAGATGAATTTGTCTTATCTACTTGTAAAAAAATTATACCTGAGTCCTTCCTGTCTCCTACTGTAGTGAAGACAACAATCCTGAGGTATGAGTGTTTTAGTATCGCCAATGTAGAATTCCTATCATATGTGGATTAATAAGCCAGCCAACTCTTTATAAAGAATGTTTTCTTACTCAGGTTTTTGGCTAATTCTTACACTAAAATTAAACTATTTTAAGTGAATAGTCCAAAGTAAAAATTGTAATGTTCAGTTCAGTTCCAGAAAATTTCTGAAAACACATGGGAATTGTAAAGTCATGTGTTAATACTTAAAATTCTGTTAATAAAACTTCCAACACTAACCTTACCTCATTGAACTTTCCTCACTGTTTTTTATGCTCACTATAAAACAGAGCTGTCATAGTTTTGAATTACTACAAAAGGAAGTAAGCCATTCCAAAATCAATGTTATTTTGCAACACGATGATAGTTATAAATTCAAATACTTAAAGCCAATTTGCAGAGCTATCAATCTTAGTATCTCCTAACATTTCAAAGCCCATCTTCCAAGTTTTTGCCTTACTAAGAACTATGTTAAATACACGTATCACTCAGAGCATGCTCAAAATCCTGGGTTCAATATCTAGCACTAAAAAAAAATATTGGACCTATGACTGAATACCAAAGAATTTAAACTGCTGATTATTCAGTACTGAAATTAAATGATAATTTTATAACTCCTCAAATCAGAGTTTGTTTTTCAATAAATCCAAACAGTAACTTATTAATGTATATTTGAAATGTTTTTAAATGGGTAATAATTCAGACACTGTCCTTCTTTGAGTCCCATACCTTAAGATTTGTATCTATGAAATACCTCTGGGAAATGTGAACCACTGTATAATTTTTTACAAGACTTTAAAACAATTTATTTTTCATGTTGTGGCATCATTTCTATGATTATCTCAAAAGTTAAAGGAACCTTTTCTGCCTCATGCATACAATGCTCTCCAACCAACAACTACTTACAATGGTTCGATATTTTTTGTCTCTTAACTTTTATGAAGGTGTGAAAAACAGATATGTTTGTTTAAAAAAAATCAAGCATTGAACTTTGATCTTTTCTCAGGACAGCAGCCGAAACCTGTCTCATGATCCTAGGCAGCAGCAAGTCACAAGTCCCTACTGTAGTGCAGTGTTGTCTTTCTCTGATGTTAGATAGGTCCAGGGTAGTAAATGAATCTTCACTTACAATGTTTGCTTTCTTGGCATATATTAATCACAGAAATTAAGGAGTTTCATTGAGACATGTCCAACTAAGCATACTGTACTGGCTAGTTTCATGTCAACTTTATATATAAGCTAACGTCATCAGAGAGGAGGGGAAAGCCTTATTTGAGAAAATACCTCCATAAGATCTAGGTGTAGGCAAGGCTGTAGGGCATTTTTTTGATTAGTGATTGATGCCCAGTCCATTATGGATGGTGTCATCCCTGGGCTGGTGGTCCTGGGTTCTGTAAGAAAGCAGGTTGACCAAGACAAAAGGCGCAAGCCAGTAAGCAGCACCCCTCCATGGCTTCTGCATCAGCTCCTGCCTCCAGGTTCCTGTCCTGCCTGAGTTCCTTGTCCTGACTTCCTTTGATCATGAGTTGTGATGTTGAGGCAGAAGCTGAATAAATCCTTTCCTCCTCAAGTTGCTTTGGTTATGGTTCTTCATCACAGCAATAGCTAACTCTAACTAAGACACACACTTTTACCATAATGACCTCTCTATTATTCCTTTGTCCCCATCACCCTTTTGTCCTTCCACATCCCTAATAGAAATTATTTCCATGTTCTTTTTTCTCCCTTAAATTGGATATACAAGAAAAAAATGTGCTACTTGCCTTTATGAGACTGGCCTATTTAATTTATTGTTTCATTTAACTTCCTTATCTCTAGTTCCACCTACTTTCCTGTAAAATGGCATGATCTCATTTTTCTTTACTGCCAAATGAACCTCTATTGTGTAAATACACCACACTTTCATTAATCATCCATCTTTTGATGAACACCAAGACTAACCTCAAAATGTGCCACTGTGGGAAGTATAGCAATAAACATGGGTGTGCATATATGTTTGTTGTATGCAGACGTTCATGCTTGAAGTGTATCCTTAGAAGTTTTACAGCTGGATCATTTGGAAGTTCCACTTCTAATTTTTGACAATAACATTTTCACCCTGTGATGGGGTTTATAGGAATGCAGCCTCATCAAAAGCCAGGTGCATCTGTACATGTCTCTGTTTGTACTTAAGATTGCTTTGGGGTCAGATCTAAACAGATGCTGAGACACACAGCCAAACATTAGGTGGAGATTGGGAAGTCTTGAGAGGGAGGAAGAATAGACGGATTCAGAGGAGACAAGAACTCCACATGAAGACCAACAGAACCAACCAACCTAGACCCCTGGAGGCTTACAGAGTCTGAATCACCAACCAAAAAGCATATATAGACAGGTTCTAAGCCCCCCTACACATATGTAGCTAATAGGCAGCTTGGTCTTCATGCAGATCCTTTAGCAAGTAGAGTGGGGTCAGGGGAGAGGAAAGGGCTTCCTCTGACATAGATTCTGTTGCCCATTTGTGGAACATTTTACTCTAGCTGGGCTGCCTTGTCTGGTCTCGGTGGAGGAGGATGCTCTTAACCCTGATGTGACTTAATGAACTGTGGTGGGTTCCTAGAGGGCTCCCCTCATCTGAGGAGATGGAGAGGAGGGGGACAGGGAAGAGGATGGGAGGGTGTGACTGTGTGAGGAGGAGGGAGGGGGCTGCGATCAGGATGTAACTTGAATGAATGAATGAATGAATAAATAAATACAGCTTTAGGGTGAAGTGAAAAAAAAACCCACAAAAGAAGCTGTCAATTTGATTTCTTCACTCTAAGTGGTAACAACAGGAGATATGGGGAGTAAGAAAATGAGGTCATCAGCAGAAGAATTAGAGAGAGACCTGAGACAACACAGCGAGTGCACCAACTCACAGACTCCATTGCAGTTAGGACCATATTAATATCAAGCATGAATTCACACCTAGCAAACACTATCTTTATTCATCTTCAGTTAATATCATTAATTTAAATGTTAATTTTGACATTGGATTTTCATCTAATATATAATTTTTATTAAGTTCCATAGATAAGTAAGAGCTAACAGATACTTACTGGTTATGTTTGTCTCTGGTTCTAAGACATCAAAAGTAATCATTATTATATAGTATAACTCTTGGCTGACTATAAGTTCACTTTTCTTTAAGACAAATATCTTCCCAAGTATAAGAACCACTTCTATAAGGTATAAGACATTTGTTTTTTAAAATAGTCGATAGAAGCCGGGCGGTGGTGGCGCACGCCTTTAATCCCAGCACTTGGGAGGCAGAGGCAGGCGGATCTTTGTGAGTTCGAGGCCAGCCTGGTCTACAAAGGGAGTCCAGGACAGCCAAGGATACACAGAGAAACCCTGTCTCGAAAAAAAAAATAAATAAATAAAATAAAATAGTCGATAGTACTCTAGGTGGGGAAGAGTGGGTTTATAATCCATGATCAAGAGTGTCTTCAAAATGCAGTAAGAATAAAGAATTATAAGTAAAAGAAAATTAAGTTATGGATGTGCTGAAAGAAAATATGGATGTCCCCTTTAATTTTCAGATATAAGAGATCTAACCAAGATTATTATATAAATAATTTATATATGTATATACATATGTTATATAATCCAATATATACATATATTAATATCCATATGTATATCTATGTTAGATTATATAACATAAACGAGAATATTAATATGAATAAAATACAGACTTCAAATACTTTTGTGGACAGGGCAAATGGAAAATTGCACAAAGTTTTTGTAAAAGACAGTAAAATGTATTGTCCATTCCAGTACATAGAACACTGTTCTTATGAGACCAAGAGAAAGGAACTTTTCTTGTATAGACTATTTCTAAAGAGACAGATACAAATTTATTAAATATCTACTTTATTCTCTATCACATAAGTAATAAAAAAACCCAAGAATTAAAATAACACACTTAATTTCTCCTTGTGAACTAAGGATAGCCATCTACCAACTGTGATGAGGAGCTGAGAGTAAAAAATACAGCCAGGAGAGACACTTGAAGAAATTCTCAGCATCCTTAATCATCAGAGAAATGCAACTCAAGATGACTCTGAGATTCAATCTCACACCTGTCAGAATGGCTAAGATCAAAAGCTCAAATGACAGCACATGGTGGTGAGGTTGTGGAGAAAGGGGAACTCTCCTCCATTGCTGGTAGGAGTGCAGGCTTGTGCAACCACTATGGAGGTCAGTCTGGTGATATCTTAGAAAACTTGGAATAGCTCTGCCTCAGGACCCAGCCATACCACTTCTGGGTATACATCCAAATGATTCCTCACCAAACCACAAGGAAGTTTCCTCATCTATGTTCATAGCAGCCTTATTTGTAATAGCTAGAAAATGGAAACAACCCAGATGTCCCTCAACTGAAGAATGGATTAAAAAACTGTGGTACATCTACACAATGGAATACTACTCAGCCACCAGACACAATGAAATCATGCAATTTGCAGCCAATGGATGGAACTAGAGAAGCTTATCCTGAGTGAGCTAACCTAGACTCAGAAGGATACACATGGCATCTATTCACTTATAGTCGGATTTTAGCCATATAGTACAGAATAACTATACTACAACCAATGCACCAAAGGGAACAGGGACATAGACTTTGTTACCTGTCAATGAGATACTTTGCCCTAGTGGTGCTGCCTTGTAGGCCTCCAGTGTATGAGGAGGCTCTTGGCCCTCATATGACTGCTGAACTGGGGTGGGGGACTGTTATGTAGGGACACTCCACTAAAGAGGAGTGAGATGGAGGGGATAGGGAGTAGAGGATGGGAAGGCAGGACTGGGAGGGGTGGAAAGAGGACACTGTGATGGAGATGTAACCTGAAGTAATAAATAAATATTTTAAAAAAATACAGCCAGGCTCAGAGCTCTCAAGAAATCAATTAACCATTTTCATTACCTGCTTGTTCCCCTAGAGAAATATGCTAATGATGAAGAAACAAATACATGGTCTGCCTAGGAAGAATTATTTATGTTGGTATACACAGTTATGATGATACTGTGTATGATGATGATACTTTAATACATTGTCAGAAGACAGGAAAGAACAATAACTATAAATAAATGCTATCAAGCTAGACTCCAGTGTAAATGTTAACCCTCTTCTTACTAACTACTATTTAGAGAAAGAGAGAATATCTCAAAACAGCAGATTCTTCATCCACAAAATGAAGATGATATAGAAACATAAGGTGTAGCTGAAATATGACATACCAGGTATTGTATTACAATGCATTAGAAAATAAAGTAGAAATACTCAATGAGTAGCAGTAGCTGTTTAATAGGAAGTAGTAACATAATTTATGATATTATAGGATATTATGTAGCTATCACCTCTTTAAGAATACTAAATTAAATTGTTATCAGGTACCGTTGAAGGCTAATCATGCTGAAAACAATGATGGTAAAATTAGCTGATACTTGCAAAGCAGTTTCAAGGAGCTAGTGAGCTTCTAAGACAGGTAGCATTCCTGTTCTCTATTTTATAGAGTTCAAATCCATATGGCCTGTGACAGTATCCTGCAGCCTTTTTCTTCAAACTGAAACAACCACTCCTGGGTGAAGAAAAGCAGCTCATACAATTTTCCAGGAGGACCAGAAAACTCATAAAGTTGCAAGATTTCACAAGGCCCCTCCCCAAAGTTATATAAGCAGTAACAATTGCTGGTGAGGAAAGGGCTCTCCAGTTAACCCACCATTCGAGCTGCTGGCAAGCTGTGCAGGGAACTCCAGGGATGCAGCTTTCGGGAGTTGTTACCTGCGCTAGTGTAGGCCTTTCAGTGATGCTCCTATAACTGCCCCTATAAATTCCCTGTTTCACCAAGCTACACTTTGTAGAATCATTTCTTTGGTCTAGCATTGTTACTTTCTCTGAGATGAATAGATGTTTGCTCATGTCTCCCAAGGAAAAGTCACCCACTAAGGCATCACACCTGAAACTTGCCCATGTGTCTATCAGTTTCCAAAGGGCCCACCATGATCATCATACACAAGGGAGACAGCATAAATGATAAACACAGAAGTGAAGTGTGATGTGAAGGGGAAAGACGATAAACATACCAAAATTACAATATACACATTATCCTTTCTGATAGGTAGCTGACAGATGGATGTATACATAGATAGATGATATAAAAATATACATATAACAGGTTGGTATTATTTATAAGTGAAAGCAATAAGGCTTTAAAGGTTTCTAAGCTATAAAAATACAACTATAACATATGCATGCATATATTATATAGTACATATATTTATATGTATGTTAGTATCTGCTGTTATATCCAGATAGATATATAGGTATATACATATAGAGACACACATATGTCTTCAGATACATAGAAAGACAGACAATAGGCAGACTAAAGATATATGGAGTACAAAATGGTATCCCCACTCTTCATCCAGTATAAAATGTCCCAAAGAATTACCAACTAGGCAATCCTCCAAATTGTCACCCATATACGTGCAACTTTCCTCTGTTTATTCTTACATATGGTGATGTTTTGAATTTAGTCAAATATTTAATTCTGAAATAATTTTCACAGATTTACCTTTCAAAATAATATAAGCATTTATCCTGGCCTCAGATGTTCAGAAACATATTTCAGTTACACAAATAGCCAAAGGAAAGGATTTTTATCTAGGCTCCATTACAGCCCATTCTACTGAGGCATGTGTGACACTTAGAACATGGCAGTACAATTAAGCCAAGTTGCAGTTTCACGTGGACAATGACTTTTAAGGAAGGACAGAAGTGATTTTCAAATGGGCAGTTATATCTCACCCTGTAAAAATCTACCTTGGCCACAGCAAATAATTCTTTCTCTGGTGGGACTTAAAAGTACTTTCTTACTAACAAATAGGGAGCTAGGAAAAGAAAACACTAGGCCCCACAGTGAAAGGTGAAAAATACAGTCACTATAAAAACAAAAAACAAACAAAAAACCCAGGAACTTCCTTGATGTATAACAAAAGTAAAGTTATGATATTTATACTCTTTTGCCATTTAAATATTATTATTATTATTACTAATAATAATTATTATTATTATTTATTTATTTATTGTGATATGTGGGGGGATGTGTAACAGGCCACCAGACTTTAGCACAACTCATGTCAATATGGAAGTACCATTCCAGCCATAAAACTGAGCACACAGCATCACCTGCCAAAATAAAAACAAACACCCAATCCATCAAAGTCCATAGTTCTGGTGAAGTCCCTAAATGTGCTAACCTTGCCTTTTGGCTTCTGTATTTCTGTTGCTAGCTAGCTGTTCTTGCTTGCAAGGTATGTCAGCCATGGATTTGGATTTCATGCTTCAAAGCTCACCCTGAAAAAGGCTCAGAGCTACACTGGGGTCATGAACACCCTCTGTTGTCACTGGCTGGCCTTTAAAGACTTGCTATTTTCTTAAACTCATGCCCCAGCAGCCTTCTCTTATGGATATCCTACAACAGTATGTGCATCATGGTGCAAGTATAAAGTTCAGAGAGTAACTTTTAAGAGCTGGTTCTTTCTTTGCATCTTTATGTGGGATACAGGAATTTGTCAGTCTTGGCAGAATACACCTATACCTGTTGTGCCAGCTCACTCGCCTACCTTGGGCCATTTTAAAAAGAGAAACTATTGACCATCCTTTTCTGGGTTTACCATCATTGCTGCTGAAATACTTAGCATGAACACACTGTGAGGACAGTGAATATTTTACTATGGAGAATACGTTACCCTGTATATTCTCATTCTCTCTCTCTTTCTCATCACAATGTGAATATTGACCATGCCATATTGTATTGCTCTTGCAGTTGTGGCTTCTGCAAGAAACAAAAAAACAGTCCCCAATTTTATTGGAAACTACAAAACTGAGCAGCTCAAATAGTAAAAGTTGGGGGTGAGGTAAGAAGGTGGAGCTCAGTGACTCAGTTCCAACTGTGAGGTCCTGTGATGGTAAGATTCCATGTTATTAGTGGAAGCTCTGTGATACAGGGACCATTAAGCCACCTATAAACTAAGGGACTGCTACTTCTAAGCAGCTTTCATATCCTATCAGCAAACCCAGCCTTAGATATTTAAGGAGGAAGCATTTCCAGTGCAATCTAAGGGCAGCTCCAGACAGCACTCTGTGTCCCACTAAGATGCTTAAGCAGAGTCTCTTGGACATAAAGCCACTAAAACTCATGGCTCTACCTTTACCAATTAACAACTTTGTGGAGCAGGGAAATGTGCTGACAGCATCCTATCTAGCTGAAACACAAGAAATACCCAGAAATGAGAGCTATAATCTCAAGGAAGTGGTGTCTGAGACAGAGGGGGAAGTATGTCTAGAAACTGTATCTTCTGATGATGGATAAACCAAACGCACTGCACTGAGCCTACCATTCTACTGCAGGCTGACCACAGCAGTATTATACAGAGACAAGATGAGTAAATACATCACGGAGGAAACATACGACCAGACACCCTTACTCCCATCGGGGATGCAGAATCAACATCTCTTACGAGGCAATTGCCTTAACCATGGTGGTCCTGATATCTGCTGTAGTGAAAAGTACTACACTTCCTCTGGGAAGGAAGTACTCAAGAAATTCTTCTTACTGGGCATGTCACTTTTGTGGGAAACAGAGACAACCTGAAACATAGGTAATCGCCTTACTCCATCCCCAAAACCCTCCCTGTGAGAAAGACATTTTACTGGGTTAAATATATTTGTGAAGCAGCTCTCTTAAGCTTAAATTTTTTTGGCCTCTTAAGGAAATCTTGCAAGGAAACTTTGTGTTCTTGCCTCTTAGGAAATTTGCACTGTTTATCTTCCCAGGCACAATTTTCTTCCCTCACAAGCTCACTCTGGTCAATCGGAAGCAGGAAGCAGCTTCATGCAGCTTTTCAGGAAGAAGGAAGCACATAGTGGAGACATGGAAGAGAAGGCCAAATGGAGAAGAAAGAAGAATTTAGTGCTTCCGAGGCCACACCTGCCTTTCTGGGAAGTTCAGAAGATGAGGTCGTGGTGCTCTTCTTTCTCTAGACACATAGTAGAAGCAATGGCAGACCTGTTCTGGACCCCTGGATATAGAATATGGAACTGTACAGTAGACTTTTCTAAGCAATTCTCCAATATGAAAAATGTGCTATGGGAGTGGAGTGAATGGAAGACCCCCAAAAGATGTGTCTTATGTTCTAGAACATGGGAGTAAAACTTACTGGAGAAATGGTCTTTTGATATATAAACAAGTTAAAGAACTCAAGATGAACTCATTCTGTATTAGTCAGGTGGGTCTTAAATTCAAAGATAAATATTATTTTTAGAAAAAGAAACAAGTCTGATGAAGAAGAATGGGGACCTAAGTTTGTATCTCTGACACCCATGTAACAAAGCTAACTGTGGAGTCAGCAGAGATGGGCCAATCCCTAGAGATCTATGACCACCCAGTGTGGCCAATCAGTGAGCACTGCATTCAGTGAGAGACCCTGTCTCAAAACACAAGGTGAGGAACAATTGAGGAAGGTATCCAGTGCAGACCTTTGGCCCCCACATGCAGTTGCACACATGTACACACACAGGCACATGCATTATGCATGAGGACAGGGCATAGAGAGCAGACACAGAAGAGAGACAAGCAAATTGCTGATTAAAGAAGAGATTGGAGTTCTGTAATGCAAGACAAGAAATACTTAGAGTCTCCAGAAGCTAAATAAAAAAGTCAGGACTCTCCCTTGTCTACAGAGATAAAGTACCATTGCTGACACTGTATCAGTGATGTCCAGACTCCACGAAAGCACATTTCTGAAGTCTTAAGCCACAAAGGTTAGGGTCCTCTGTTACAGAAGCCCTAGAAACCTATGGGCTAGGAAGATGGCTCAAGCACGAGGGCCTGAGTTCAGCCGTGAGCATGAGCGTGAGAATTGAACACAGCCGCACTTGCCTATGATCTCAGTGCTGGCGAGAACAAGGCAGACCCCTGGAGCTTGCTGGTCAGCCAGTCTACCCAAATAAGTGAACTCCAGATTTAACGAGAGACTCTAACTCAAAAAATAAAGTGGAGAAAAATGATACCAAACATTGGTCTCTGTCTCTGTCTGTCTGTTGTCTGTCTGCCGGCCTGTCTATGTCTCTCTGTCTCACACACACACACAATAAAATAAAATGAAATATTGTTCCCTTTCATCCAGCATTTATCAACTAATATTTAATTTTTATGGGAATACAGAGATAAATGAAATACTGGCTTCAAGAGACTCTTATTCTAAAGGGAGTGCTCTCTTTGTAATATCCAAATAATATCCTGGGCAACATATGGTGGAAAATGCTTACTTTTTAATGCTATTACTACACTGACTGTATAATCAATAGATCCTCAACGCATCTGTGGGCTAAGGACACAGTCTAAATGTTTTTCCACTTCCTGCCCGAAGACTGGACCTTTATCAAGGAGTATAGACATTGACAAATGTCCTCATGTGACCAGAGAACAAGTATGGCATGAGGTCCAAGACCACAGCACAATAGGAGCCCCTGAGAACATAACATTTGGAGCAATGGTCCTAGTCCTCAGGGGTTTCCATGTCATATTTTCACATTATAACAAATGACAGAATGGTTGCTACACTGGAAATGTTAGAGTAATCCTTCCAGAAAACACTGGATTTTGGCTGCTAACAAAGCTAAGGAAAGTCTACAAGAAGGGTAAAATATCCTACAAAATATGTTTTTTGCAAACACCAAGTTTTGTCATATTTGTAAGCATCTTTATGAATGCCAAATTTTGTCATATTTGTCATTTGTCATAAGAATCTTCATGAAGATTTTTACAAATATGTGTGGGCAAGAAATTACTGCAATGTGTCTCTTCAGAAGATCAAAAACTAGGATGACTTCACATGAATTCTGTCTATATATGGCCCTTTCCCCACTAGCCACTTTCATAAACATTAGTAAGTTGCAATATATTTAAACTTGTACAAAGGTAGAGTAAAACTTAACAAAAAAAATCTTGTCTGTTTCAGGATTACATATGCTACCCAAATTATTCAGAAGACAGAGTTACAAGAGAAAAGAACTAAAAAAACCATATTCATATCTTCAACAATTGTCTTTCACATCCCAATTCAGGGTAATCAAATTAAGGAGACGAGAGGAAAGATTCTTCCTCTGGGTTTCTCCTTTTGGCAAAGTTCTCAATGCAGAGTAATTTTCCAGGCAAAGATGGATGAAGTTCTGTTCTCTATAATCTCTGCAGAGATTGTGAAAGTTAAGTTCCATTTCATGGGACAGGATGATGTCCCCTGTGAGAATCACTCACATCCTCCTGAGGTCAGTATTGGCAGACAGGACCTGCTTGCTCTCTGAATCTCTGCTGTGGGCATGGGGACCTCAGTGTGACCTTCAAATTCTTTTCCCACCTCAGGGAGATAGACACCACAAAAGCTACTTTTGTCACTGAAGAAGATAAGAGTGTCTGCAAGCGGGACAATAACAACACATTATGAATGAGAAAGATTGCTTTCCTCCAAAGGATTCTTACATGCATATGCATGCTTTAGAACCCCTGTGACAGTGTATGATGGGACCCATTCCAGTTTCTATTTAAAACAACCTTGGTGTGATTATAATAAAACACCACTGTTTATTGAATGGATTAAGCACATCACGTCATTGCTGATAGGGAGAGAGACAGCATCATTTTTCCAGTTTTAGGGATGGAACGTGGAGGACTCAACTGAGACCTCACATCCACTCTAAGTCAGAAGCAAGCCCCAAGGGCCTGTCAGAGCAGCACAGAAACTGGGATGGGACATGGAGAACATTAGTTCTAACACCTAACCTTCTCTGTTTCCCAAATCAGGGCCTGAGAAAGCCATTAGAGCTCCATGCCCCCCGAATAAAGGGCAGGAAGTCATTCATTAGAGATGAAAATGTTCCAGCAAGAGGAAATTGGGTTTCTCTGAGCCACAGAAGGGAGCAGGGAAAGGCCTGGGCTGAGACCCGAGAACAGAAGAAAGCAGGCTGCATTTGTCTTGGCTAAGAAATATCATAGTTCTTCAACCCTCTGCAACCAGTGTTGGTTTCGGGAACATAAAATACATTTTTGTTGGCTTCTTATGGAATTAAACTTTGGATCCATAAAAATGGGACACTTTCAAAACCAGTTGTCACAGGATCCTTGTCACCTGGATGTTCTTACACTCATGATTTATTCACACATGCCTTGGCTAACCTTTTCCTCCCTTTACCTTATGATTCAGACTAAACACGACAGTTGAACTGCCTGGCTGTGGAGATCAAGTTTGGAATAACCTGAGCTGTGTGGGTCCTGAGTTGGCTGCAGAGCAAGCTCTTACCCCAAGGGACATCCAGATGCCCCTCAGCTCCTGCCTGAGGGTGCCAAGAGGAAGCCAAGCTTTCTGCAGACCTTCTCACTGCTCACAGGAAACTAGAAAGCTGCAGTATTATGTGAAATGTTTTGGTTCTATTTTTCATCTTCACTGGTTCTTTGATAAAAGAATAAAAACAAACAAACAAGCAAAAAAAAAAAACCCAAACAATAAAGTCCAAAACAACATTGAGTCATTCTATAAAGAGCCTTATGGACAGGATTCTCCCAAACCTTCTGTGAAACATAGCAGAGTTATCTATTTTTTAAAAAGGAATATAAATACGCTAAGATAATTCAACTTAAAGGGACAGCAAGAATCTAACAGCCTCAATGTTTTTCTAAGAAATGATTCACTTTGAATAGAAAAATAAAACAAAAACTGTCGTGCTGTGTCCTTTTGATATTCTGAACTTCTAAAGTAGACAAAAGTTGAATTTCTTCATGAAAGCAGAGGAATTCTTATCCAACGACTCCAGCTAGTTCTTGAACTCATTAATATAAATAAGAGTTTTGTTTATTTTTTAATTGAAACCCTATTTTTTATAAGAAGCACAGGCATGGCTAGGGATGTACCCCACTGGTACAACTTTGCCTAGCCTGTTCAATGTCTGTGGTTTCATTTCCAACACCACATTAAAGATAGTGAGTGGCATTATTCACAAAACTCAGCTTAATGTTACTTGAAAAACTTAACAATCTCCTTTTCTAAAAAAAAAATAAATACCAACAAGTTGGACCAGGGTCTGTGTCAGCTCTGAGAAAAGGAGTTAACAGAGACAGATGTACCTTTGTCAATGGGCTGATAACCTAGTCGGAAGGACAGACAAATATGCAAGTCAAACAAAGTTTGGTTGCCTTTACCACCCGGGAGGTAGAGGATACAGTGGGGTCACCTAAGTTCATCTAAGATGAATGAGTGGCATTTATCTGAAGGAAGAAATATGGAAGCTATGGCCCACAGGACAGAGGGTCATAAGCTAAAAGGAGGACCAGACACAGAGAAGATGTCAAATCTAGATCCTGGAAACAGCATGACTGGATTGAGAACCTTAAAATGATGTGTCATGCCTGTAAAGTTCTACAGATCCACAGTGTGAGGGACAGTCAAAGTGAAAAAGACAAACCCGACTGAGCTAAAGATTCTGGATTTTGTTCTGAGAGCAGATGAAAGTGACATGAACAGATTTGCTCTTGAGAAGAAGCACCTTGCAAATTTGTCCTGGCTTTAAAAAGTCTTGTGTTTGTGGGCAAAACTTCTTCCTCTTTATTAGAGGGAAAACAAATGTTGCCCCCTGCTGAGTTAGCTCTCTGTTTTCCTTTTGTTGGAAGCCTCAAGCCACAGACCAAGTTGATGAGAGGTTCTCACCCAGGTCTACCTTGCCCCCAGGTACACTTGGCAGTGTCTAGATACCAGTGGACTACCAGCAGTTCAGCCTTACAGTTCTGTGGAAGCAAATTCAAGTTCTAAGGACGTCTACTCGTCCTAAAATGACTCCTTGCCCTTGCCTTTTTCAGCAGCAGCTTTCTCATCCTTTCAGCCTCTACAGGATATATATGGAAGAAGAGATCTTCCCATGACTCTCATGATGGATCACAGGAGATGGCGCCATGTATGTGCAGAATTTTCTGGACCAGCCTCTGTCACATCAGAAACACCAGGGAAGCCTCCTTGTTGTCACATATGCTAGGGTTACCCAAATACTACAAGTGGGATTGAAATCAAGGAAGAAAGCAAGCCCACAACAGCACTCTCTGCTTCCTGATCACAGATGCAAGGTGTTCAGTTCCTCGAGGTCCTGCTACCCTGGCTTCCCTGCCATGATAGACAGACTCCTCTTGACTGTAAGCCAGTAAAACCTTCCTTCCTTCCTTTGTTCCTTCCTTCGTTCCTTCCTTCCTTCATTCCTTCCTTCCGTTCCTTCCTTCCTTCTGTTCCTTCCTTCCTTCCATTCCTTCCTTCCTTCCTTCATTCCTTCCTTCCTTCCATTCCTTCCTTCCTTCTGTTCCTTTCTTCCTTCCGTTCCTTCCTTCCG
>CAJQZJ010000819.1:1100571-1137225 GCA_907164525.1 Lophiomys imhausi | reverse complement strand
TTCCTTCCTTCCTTCTTTCCTTCCTTCCTTCCTCCCTCTCTCCCTCCCTCCCTCCCTTCCTCCCTTCCTTCCTTCCATTGCTTTATGTCAGGTCACAGCAACAAGCTGACTAACTAATCCAGTACATATCATTGCTTTCCTTTTCATCTGGAAATCAAGGTTAGGGACACCTAAATGGACTCTGACTGTGAGGGATTTAAAAACATCCTTGTATATTTAAAAAAAAAGTCAAGGGCTCCAGTCACTGTGAAGTTTTTCCTTTAACTTCACAAAGTTATGGTGGAAACTCAGAACAATGCCCTATGGACCCTTCGCTGAGTGGCTCAGCTAGCTAGAGATTTTGATGTTCACAGCTGGTGGGTAACAGAATGGGACACATCTGGAGGGCAAAACCCAGGAAAACTAGCAAAGCTAAGCTAGTGTATTTATAAATATTTTAAAGGAAAAACAAGGAGTTTGTGAGACTCCAAGAAACTAGAAGTATACTTTAGATTTTTGTAGTATAAGGAAGAATTTTTACAGATCGAGATAAAATTAAAAATATATAAAACAATTGAGTGTCAAACACAGAAAACCTATCTTAAGCCACTGGAGATCGAATTCCAAACTACTATAAATACTTACCCTTCAGCCCCTGTACGGAACTCATAAGGCTCTGTGAAGGTGCTATGTTCCCGCACTGGGATGAGTTATACTGTATCTATCTATTGATATTTGGAGAATTCAGCAAATAGAGCTACTTTTTAGTTACTTCAGGTACTGGGATGTATTATGTCTTTGAATGTGACACGATTAGGTCACTTGGGATACTACAAAATGTGGGGCATTATATGCTAGGACTCACCTAGGCATATGAACCAAAGCCAACAGACCAGCTATGACATGTCTTAAAACTTTAACATCAGAACTCCATTCATATCATTAAACATCCAAAGGAGACTTGCTGCGTCTCAGCTAGCATTCTATATGTTAATAATATTGGCGAATAAAATAGTTTTCGTTTCAGTGGGGAAAACAGGAACAGGAAGAGAAAGAAATAAATGGAGTGGATACTTTAGGTAAAATACCAGACAGTGTCATCCTCCAACAGGGAACGAAGAATCCTACAGTTGAAAGGTGCTGCAGTTTTAAAAGGATCATGAGAACAGACAACATTGAGAAGTGACCTTTGAAGCATGCAAAAAGGTGAACAATGTAGCAGGCTGGAGTGAAAACATCAGGGTCAAAGGGAAAGCCAGTATGTGAAGTTATCACCCAGCAATGAATCATGGTATTGTTACAAAAGAAACTTTTCAAGCATTCCTATACAAAACGGTGTTAAAACAGATTTAAGATTTAGTGTTTTTTGGAAGCTGGAGAAATGTGCAAAGACATGCACACACACAAAGATATTCAAAGCATGAACAATAACAACAAAGGGCTAAACGTTACTCATCTTAGCAAACAACAAGAAATTTGGAATGATTGATCGTTTTTCAGACACATACACAGAATAAGACTGCTCTGTATACATATATATGTACAAATTTACAATTAATAAACATTTACATACTTTGAAATAATATCTAAAAGAGAAAGCACTTGTGAATAATCTTAATAACCATCATTTAAGAAAAAACAGTAAAAACAGTAAACAGTAAAAAACAGAATTAACTTTAATTAACCAACTCTCCCCAAGGTAACTCAAAGATTAAATGACTTTTTAGTTACTTAAAAAATATTTTCTACAGATTAATGGAGAAAAATCAAACAGGAATAACAAATGTTTGGAAAATGTAATTTTGCATGGAGAACAGCATTCTGTCTGCTCCAAGTACAAAGTAGTGGAGCCTCTTAGAAGACACAGCTGTAGCGATTGGCCTAACAGTCCAAAGAGAGCAGTGACTAAGGACAGATCATGAGTTTAAATATAAATAAGGACTATTAAATACATTATGTTAGGATAAATTCCTAAAATGATCATAAATGAATTGAGATTTATGCCTCATATTCCATAATATACAAAAAAAGCTTGGTAGATTCTAAATAGCAAGTTTATTTTTCTAAATAAACTGAAACTGGGTACAGAAACCACATGCTACACTTGTAGTAAAAAATAGTATACAAGAGAACACCAACAGGTCAGCCATTCCCTTGGGCTACAATGACCTAGCTCTGAACACAGGGCTAACTGAAGAGTATCAAGGTATAGAACTGTGGAAACAAGCTATGTCCACCTGCAATTGTCTTGACATTACACCTGTATTTTACTTTCAAAAAGAATGAACAAACACAACTTGACCTTCATATACATCCCTTAGCAAGTGGGGGCTATCTCTGTCATAGACTCTGTTGCCTGTTAGTCGAACACCTTACCCTAGCTGGGTGGCCATTTCTGGCCCCAGTGTAAGAGGAAGCTCTTAGATCTCATGTGACTGATAAACTTGGGGGGAGGGGGGTGTTGATATGTGGGGAACTCCATTCATCTGAGGAGAAGGAGAGGAAGGAGAGGGGAAAGAGGGTGGGAGGTGAGGAGGGAGGAGGCTGCAATCGAGATGTAATTTGAATAAATAAAAATTTTAAAAAAGAATGAATAAACTCTAAAAAAAGTTTAAGCTGTAACATATCAAGACAGAACATAAATACAAAGGAGAACAGAATATGTCTGAGCTCTGTAAACTCTTAAGAAGTGTGTGGCTGACTCAGCTACACTTATAGCTCAAAACTTAAGGAAACGGACAAAAAAAAAACTGAAAGGCAAATAATAATATGAGGAAACATTTTCCTTCACTAAAATAAATAATTAACAACTGTATAATCACATCAAATAATGATCTATTATTATACAATCCATGCAAACAATAAAGAAAATACACACAACAGAATATGGAAATATATTCAATTCTGTGCAGCAACTACATTTGTAACAAAGCACAGTAATGTTTTGCTGATTGTTTAAACTTTAAAATCCCAGAATTAGCAAGACTAGGGAATTTGTCCCCACCCCCCCACCCCCATGGCCTCAAACCAAGTATATATTACCTCCAAAATATATATGAGTAAAACAATACATCGTTCATCATAAATATGTAGAGTGTGGCAATCAAAATAAAATTAATTTTTTTTAAATGGCAATTTAGAAATCTACACAACATGCCACAGAGGTAGCCCTGTGATCCAGCAGTCGAAACATTCAGGGCACTCTACTACTTCAGAGGAAGACCCTAACCTTCCATAGTCATCAACTACAGGAACACAGCCAGGTAGAGCATGCCTCAGAATGAGATGAAGAAAAACAGCCAGGTAGCTGGGTGTGGTGGTAAGAAAGCACTGGAGAAGGCAGGAGAAAAAGGGGTTCAACATCAGCCTCAGCTACACAGTGACTTAGGGATCAGCCTGAGTTACACGAAATCCTGCTTCTAAAATAGAAAATTAACTTATCAATTAAATTACAGTGAAGGATCTAAAACTACATGGACACAGTTTTAATAACAATAAGCTAACTTAAAAAACAAAACCTCTAAATTTTAGGTAAATTACTGAAATAATTATGTCAAAAGTAATGCATATGCACCAGAACAGATTTTTTTTAGAAGAGAACTTGAAGACATTTTCCTAAATTCTGTCATAATATTAAAGCTATGATTGATTTAAACATTAATAGTATAATTATTTTATTATATTTTATTAGTAGGAGAAATTATTTTTGGAAGATGGTTTGCAGCAAGAATAAAACAGGTATTTTTTATTAATTTCCCAGAATACAGTTATACACCAAATATTTGGAAATTTGATTATACAGGTCTAAAAACAACACAGACATTCATCACAGACGTATCTGCACAGAAAAACTAGTGGAGGAAAAAAACCTTGGAATGTGTTAATCTCATATCTCCAGAGCCGAAGGCACAAGCTTTTACTAGGGTCTCCACTTATCTCTCCAGGCAGCTCCTGCTTGTTTTGATCGCTCATCTAACCACGGCCCTAAACCATGCCTCCACGGGGATGGGGTTCTGAACTCTATGTTCTCTCCAATTGAAAACTTATGGTCCCAGTGCTCCCGTTCCAGACCCAGGAGCTTCCCTTCCTCATCAGAGTGACAAGTGGGCACATGTCATTGTTATACCGTACCTGGCTTGCAGAGTTTCTGACTAGCACACACAGATTTGGTTTGGGGGCATGCACTGTAAGTTGGTGGCAAATCTGAAGAGATGTGACCAGTAAAGAGATGTGTTCCAGTAAAGCTCAGGTCTGTGAGCTCACGTCCAGCACGTGAGTGCCAGGACCAGCAAGAGATTCTATCCAAGAAGCTACATGAACCACTTGGGCAAAGACAAAAAGACAAGTAGCAAGAGCAGCATCTGACTTTTTTCCCTCCCTCTCAGCTCTGAGAGGCCACCTTATTCTGACTTTATCATTGCTCGTACCTGAAACTATCAAAGGACAAAATGTGCCAAGTGAGAGGAAGTGATTAAAAAGCTGCAAGACCAGGGACCTGGACCACATTGCAGAGCCGCACTCTCACAGCACCAGCACAAGGGGCTATTAGTGGTCCTTTCTCATCACACCGTAGAAGCCAGAGAGAAAACCAAGAGACAGGCAAAGGATGGGCTGAACTTCATTCATGGGATTTCAGGACAAAGTGGGTTTCACCTAACGTTATAACAGCTAGTTTCCACTGAACCCTGTCGACAGCTCCTCAAGAAAGGCCAAATGGCTTATTATGTGAAAAGTCCCCAAGGGCTGTTTCTTAATGTTTAGCAGCAATTGCGTGGCGTGGTCACTGTAACAAATATTGCTGAACTGTTTAACTTATGAGAGACATTTAAAAGTGAAAAAGCCCAAATTCTAAATATGTAATTCATAAAACAGCATATTTTCTTTAATTCATTTTCTCAAAGTTTACAATATCTGTACTAATTCTCTGTAACTAGATATGTTCTGGATACATTCTTAGAGAATCTGTGCAGAATAAAAATTTGAAACATCTTAAAACTAACTAAAAACATCTTTCTAGTATGCTGCAAGGCAAATGCTTTTTAGATGTTTTGCATTTTTATGCTAAACAGCACAGCTGTGATCAATAAAAAGCAATCAAGCTAATTTAAGTCAATCAACTCCAGGAGGTTCTCATCGCTTGGATAAAAATGCTCTCTTACTCCTTAGAAAATAAATAAAGATTTAACAGAGTGGCTGGGTTTTCTGGACTCTGCTTTCTTGCCATTCCAAAGGCAGCATATAACCAAGAAATTATGTTAAACAATTTCTGTCACTACTTTAAAGGAGAATTCAAACTTTTTAAATCATGTTTAATTAACTAGTCCTGGGCAATAGTATATTCTCAGAGAGTAACAAACACTGAGAAAATAAAACACACACACACACAGCTCTTGTGAAAGGTTTAAAATTGCTGATAGAAAAAAGGCTATTGGTTACTTTTCAGCCTCTGAGGAGACTGTCATGCTAAGCAATACAGTTGTCACTTTTAAGATGACCCTGGACTTTTAAGATCACCATCTAAATAATGTAAGTTCAAGAACAAACCTGAAAGTCATGCTTTAAGCCAGCTTCGTACATTATGAGAACACCAGGAGGGCAGTTAATATAGTACTTTCCCATCATAAGGATGGGGAAAGGAGGTGAAACCATCTCAGTTTCCAGTCCCACCAGTAGGTCACCACTCTGCACTCTGGACAGCTGCAAACATGACCTAATGAACTGGAACAATACCCAGAGGCCCTCAGCAGAGGTACTAGATACTCTGATGGGAGAACACACCCAAACCATTTGATCTTTCGAGGAAATTGTCTCCAAAAGGCAAGCTGAAAAATCCTACAAGGCATTTCTGCCTCTTGTCCTACAGATCCTGGGAAGTCGGTGGGAACTCTGATACACATGATTCTAACAGATGAATATGTTAGTGTCTATTTTGGAAACTGAACACTTTCAGGTAGCACAGCCCACGCTGGTTCACACACATAAGATGCTGTGTACCGCCTTCTTAGATCACAAGTTGTTTTTTTAATTTCTGAAACACGGGAAGAAGGAGTACTGTGTTAAGAAAAACGCTGTGTTAAACAAATGAGCAAGATTGGAAATTTCAGTCTGAAGAGCCTCAGTAGAATTAGTGGGTAGTACTGAAAAGATGAATTGGTAGATTTTTTTTCAAGTTGTCTCAGAGCAGAAACAAAGAACATCAGTCTCCTATGACCTGAGAGATGTCCACTCTGACCACCATAGAAATGCTTCATGGATGCCCCTGGCAATTATAAGAGAAAATACCTACAACACAGAAGTCAGCTGCAATCCACACCCATATAACCAAAATGCCATACCTTTGCAGCAGAGGTGTTTGTGTGTGTGTATGTGGCCTAACCAATGCTGAATGAAAATAAAATCTACTTTGAAACAGTAAGAAAGGCACACTTACACTATTTTAACCCAGGCCAAGCAAGAGTGCGCAGAAGCTCGACTTCAGGAATGTCTATAATGAAGGGCCTGTATTCTTGATCAGGACTGCATGTCATAAAGACAGATAGACTCAGAGTTTGGATCTTAGCTTGTCCTGTAGGTAGCAGAGTCAAATCATCAGCCTTCAGAGTAGAAGCCTCTGTACCACCCTGCAGTGGCCAAGATGGCTGGCCTCTACAGACAACACATTCACTTGACAACTCTATCCCTGCAGCCATGTGCTCTAGAATGTGTTAACCAACATTCATAACATGGGGCCCATACTTCCTTGCTCTCACCCTTCACTTTCCAGCCACAAACACCATAAGGAATTCTTAAATATACCCTTACTCCTGCCTCCATCTCTAGCACACCCTATTCCTGACTTGGAATGTCATCCCTTCTCCTAGCCATTCCCTACTTCATGAGGACTCGATTATCTTAGAATCCCACTTTATCTCAACAACAGACTGTTGCCACATGCCACTCAGCTTGGAGTGGTGATTTCTTGATTCTTCTTTCCTCCCTCACGCTACTTTCCTGTTTCCTTCTGTTTTCTTGGGCCCTCTTGGGAACCATTTTTTTAAATGTTTATTTAATACTTCAATTTGCATCTTCATCACAGTGTCCTCTTTCCACCCCTTCCAGTTCCACTCTCCCATCCTCTACTCCCTCTCCCACCCATCCCACTCCTCTGATGTGGAGTGTCCCTACATATCAGCCCCTCTCAGTTCAACAGTCATATGAGGGCTAAGAGCTTTCTCTTGCATTGGGGGTCTACATGGTGGCACCCATTATTAGGTAGCAAAGTCTATGTTCCTGATCCTTTTGGTGTATTGGTTATAGGATAGTTATCCTGTACTATATGGCTAAAATCTAATTATAAGTGAGTAGATGGCATGTGCATCCTTCTGAGTCTAGGTTAGCTCACTCAGGATGAGCTTTTCTAGTTCCCTCCATTTGGCTGTGAATTGTATGATTTCCTTGTTTCTGAAGGCTGAGTAGTATTCTACTCTGTAGATATACCACAATTTTTTTTATCCATTCATCAGTTGAGGGACATCTGGGTTGTTTCCAGATTCTAGCTATTACAAATAAGGCTGCTATGAACATAGATGAGGATATGTCCTTGTGGTTTGGTGAGGAATCCTTTGGGTGGATACCCAGAAGTGGTATGGCTGGGTCTTGAGGTAGAGCTATTCCAAGTTTCACCAGACTGACCTCCATAGTGGTTGCACAAGCTTGCACTCCCACCAGCAATGGAGGAGGGTTCCCCTTTCTCCACACCTTCGCTAGCATGTGCTGTCATTTGAGCTTTTGATCTTAGCCATTCTGACAGGTGTGAGATGGAATCTCAGACTCATCTTGAGTTGCATTTCTCTGATGATTAAGGATGTTGAGCATTTCTTCAAGTGTCTCTCTGCCATTAGAGATTCCTCCTTTGTGAATTCTTGGTTTAGCTCTGTTTCCCATTTTTTTATTGGATTATTTGGTTTCTTGGTGTTTAATTTTTGAGTTATTTATAAATTATGGATATTAGCCCTCTCTCGGAAGTGGGGTTGGTAAAGATCTTTTCCCAATCTGTAGGTTGTTGTTTTGTTCAAATGACAGTGTCCTTTGCCTTACAGAAGCTTTTCAGTTTCATGAGGTCCCAAATATTGATTGTTGGTCTTAGAGCTTGAGCTATTGGTGTTCTATTCAGGGAGTTGTCACCTGTGCAGATGAGTTCAAGGCTTTTCCCCACTTTCTCTACTATTAGATTTAGTGTGTCTGTCTTTATGTTGAGGTCTTTGATCCACTTGGACTTAAGTTTTGTACAAGGTGATAAGTATGGGTCTAATTTCATTCTTTTACATGTCAACATCCAGTTAGACCAGCACTATTTGTTGAAGATGCTGTCCTTTTTCCATTGTACAGTTTTGGCTTCTTTGTCAAAAATTAAGTGATCATAGTGTAAGACTGTAATTAAAGAATACAAGGCCTTTTCCTCCTTCATGAGACCCTGACCTCACTTCTCCTGGAGACATTCCCTTTGAGACTATCTAAACTTACATAGCTGACTGGTTTGCTTCCACTCCCCTCTGATCCCTCATCTTCACTCCCCACTTGCTTCATCACCTAACTTAACATACACTTTGTTCCTTAATCCCCACCTGCGGCTATCACCTAGGGGGCTAAAAGTTACTCCTTTATGCCCCCACCTTTTTTGTAGCTGCTGGTGTGCTTAAAAGGGCCTGAAAACCATTGTGGTTGGTTCACTCCTCTGCGGAGGTAGTCGAACCCTGCAGTGTCAGCTTAAATAAACCTCTTGTATGTTACAACGAATCTGGGACTCTGGTGGTCTCTGGGAGTCAGGATTTCGGGGAGCCCCCTCGCGGGTTCAACAATAGGTGTGTGGGTTCATTTCTGGGTCTTCAATTCAATTGATTCCATTGATACACTGGTCTGTTTCTAAACCATTACCATGCTGTTTTTATTACTATTGCTCTGTAATATAGCTTGAAATGTGGGATGGTGATACCTCCAGATGTTTTGTTTTTTATCATACAGGATTATCTCTACTCTAAACAGCTTCAACTAGCAGTGAAGAGTTTATTGAGAGCTAGGTCTTTGGCAGGCTTTGTATTGTACCTGTATCCTATCACTAGCTCCTTGGGACAAGTATTCCTATCATCCTTGTTTTACAAAACAGATATTCTAGAAGGTTAAACGTATTAAGCAAGATTATATGTCAAGTGACATAGTCTGGATCTGAACCTGGTCCTCTGACGTTACGCCTGCCTCTGAACAGATGACACTACCCCTCCTAGATACACACAGTCCGGGTCCTTTGGCAGCTGCCATGCTGTGCTTGGCCCAGTGCTCACGCTAAACAGAGTTGCTCAATGTCTATTAAACTGAACAAATAATTCCAATTCTGTTTATAGCTGAGATTTTTAAAAATTATTACTGTGTCTCCATTGTGCTGTTCCATTTATCTGGAAATAAGCCACACCTGCACTCCCTGTGTCACTGCAAATTTGACATAATCCTTGAGAAAAAAAATATTTGGCCTCATTTCATGAGAGTGGCTGCTAAGACAAAGACAACAGGTGAAATGGGCATTTCAGTGGATTTCCTCCACAGATAGGAGGTGCATTAATGGAGAACGTGGCTCCAGAGTCCATTCTGGCTCTGATGTCTCGAGCTTACTTCCCCCACCCTTGTCAAGCATCCTAGTACCAGTAAGTCAGGCCCATAGGGGGACTCTCTTTAAGGGTCCTATGAAAAGAAAAATGGCAGGCAACAAAAGCACAGGGTTGTGAAGAGCACAAGAAACCCTGAGTGAATAAAGTCCTGAGTGAACATGTGCTATTGATGTGGGCACAGCCATGCCAAGGACTCTAATGCCTCAGTCCTATAAGAGTGACAAAACTGTATATAGGTGAGGCTCATAGAAATGGCAAAGCCTTCCTTGGGGATCTGAGTGTTAATGCTGACAGTGTGTGCAAAAAATGTCCACCATAGCTTTCTTGCCTTGAATATTTAAAGCCCAAAAACTGTTCCTCTACAGACATTGCTTTTAGAAAGATTAGCTAAACCTATCTCCTTGGCTCAGCTGTATAACATAAACCCCGCCTCCTTGATTCAGCTTCATGCAATAACCCCATACACCTGTTTAATTGTGTAGACTAAAAGGATGGCTTCCAGATGCTGTGCCTTCTCCATCAGACACCACAGTCCATTCAATCTTAGTTTTTCTGTCCATGTATCTATGTGTGTTCATCTTTTCTTCATTCTCTCACTGCCCTGGTCAAGTCCCTAGGACAATGCTAGGATACAACATAGTATGTCCTCTGAAGCTAGAAGAGAGAGAGAGATTAGTTATACCTCACTCGATATGCATAGAAACTCATAGTGAGTCCATCTGTAGAGACTCATTCTCATCCTGTACTGTCAGTTCAGCATGCTGAGTGCCCACCCAGGCTGGAGAAGGGGGCATGGTGACAAGAGAACCAGCTTCTACCTTCTCCAAAGCACAGGGTTGAGAGGTAAGCATATACAAGCATATGGAAAGGCATCACTGAGCAAAAGCAACACAACGAAGCAGAAACCCCAGAATCAGACAATAGGCAAGCTGGGCTACACAAGTAGCTGCAGCAATCCTTCTAACTGCTCTTCCTTAATTATCCTTGGGACATAGGCCAGCACTGTGGTGGAGGGTACATTCAAGGCGGTAGAGTTAGATTTTTGGCTCTGCCAATACTGAGCATCAGGCCCACAGCCCAGGTCTCAGCTTCTTTGTCATCAGAATATGGGCTCCATGGTGGCTAAAGAGTTAAAGTGCAGCAAATGGTGAAGTCTGTTACTAATACTAATATGAGCTGTGCCTGTAAAGGTGACTACTTCTACTTCATAGGGTCAAGATTCCTATGTGAAGATTCCAGGGTACTCTAAGCTCTGGGGACAGTATCTAAACACCATGGGTGGGTAATAACCACGAGGCTCATTAGTATTGACCATTGATACTAATGTACACCAGATTCAGTAATTAGAGAAAGGACTTCCAAGAAATAAAGAAAAACAAATAAGATGATAATAATAGTAAAGGATGATAAGAAATAATCACAGCAACAAAACATCATGTACCAGGTACCAAGCTAGGTATTTTCCATGCACTAATTCTTTCCTTTATGCAGACCCATGCAGACACACATACATAGTATAATTCTACTTTTCCAAGGCAGCTTCCGTCAATACATGTAAGCAGTTATCAGTGGATCTTCTTGTTTTTAGTTTGTTTATTCATTTGTTTGTCTGAGGAAGAGGGAGGCTAAGGCCACATAGTAAATATTTTTATTTTGCAGACTGTGTAGTCTCTATAATAATTAATCAACTTTGCTGTAATGAGAAGCAGCCACCAATAATACATTCTAAATGGTCATGGTTGAGTTCCAATAAAGCTTTCTTTACAGTACCAAACAGCAACTAGACCTGGGCTACAAGTTTTTGGTGGGTTTTTTGTTGTTGTTACTTGTTTGTTTACCACATTACACCACTGCAATTTTCAAGTTGGTACTGCAGCATACCTCAGACCACACTACCATATAAAGCTAGAACTACACTGACAAAAGAGAGTCTTGTGAGACACCTGAGGAGAGGCAATGACACTTTGCTGTCACCTTGTGAGAACATCTGCTAAGCCCAGACCAGGTGAGGTTTACTGGGTTTAGATCATTATTTGAACTGGTTGAACCACACCCATGTGGTCAATGCCTTACAGAGGAGGCATACTGCAGCAAGCCTCTGGCTCTACCCCTTCTCACTTAGTTTACATCTCTTAAATCAGACAGTTCTCTCCCCAGCCTAGACCCACCTTTCACCCCTGAAGGTAATTTAATGGACTCTTTTCCATTACAGTTTCATGACAGATACCTTACTACCATGTTTCTCTTCCAATGGACAGTAATCTTTCATGACATCATATAAAAACTTGTCTGGTTACTCGGGTGGTTTCTCCAATACCTACACCATTGTTCAGATACAGAGTTGGAATGAGAAAATAGTTATTAAGTAATTAAGCAACTCAGTTAAGTCATTACTAGTTAAATTTTACTAGTGGTTTGTAGTGCATAACCTATATAACAAACTATTGTGACAGCTACACTCCAACTCAGGCCTACTGATATCCAAACCTTACTTTAAACAGAACACCCCATCACCTCCCAGGAAGCTAGGGACAACCTTTGAGGGAAACAAAGATACCAACGAAATGATGAAGCAAAAAGTAGAGAAGTATGGAAAGAGCTGAGCTGAACAATCACCTTCAAAATCAGAAAAGTTTTTGTTGGTTTACAAAGAGTCCAAGTAATGTTTAACAGATGTGCTTTGTTTTACATGCACACTATTATAAAATCATTTAGTTGTTTGCCAGTACTTTTTAGAAGCCATAGAATGGATGAATGAATGTGTGAATGAGTCAGTGAAAACAAATCCCACAAGTCTAGACTTCCTGCCACTCTTAAAGTCAGAGGATCTACCAACACTGGGCCTCTAGCTCCTGAAAGTGAGAATTATTTACAGAGGTGGCTCTGCCCCCCAGTTCCCACTGCTCCAGCTGAGCTGATATATGAAATATGGCTGGACCCTGTAATGGTGATACAAAGACACTGGGTTATAAGAAAAAACAAGAGAGGTAATTTAGGAGACAGGAGCTACAGGTTGAACAGAAAGACAAGAAAAAAATATCTTCTTTAGAGAAGATATGAAAAGGAAAGGAGGAAGAAATGGGGAAAGGAAAGAGAGTGACTGGAGTGTTGAAATTGGACCACTGTAAACATAATGAGTGGGCAAACATTTTCACTTTGTATGTTCAAACACAGTTATGAACATACTCTAAATTTTGAAGACACCAAAGCATAACCATTTAGTGAAGTTAATGTTTTCTGTCTTAAGTGTGTTATTTCATCTTAAGGCTAAACTTTTAAGATAGTGTTTATCCTTTACAAGTATAATTAAACTCTTTAAGTCAGAATTACTCACTAAACATCTTTAGAAGACTGATTTAGAAAAGCTAATATATGTATTCAAATATATACATAGATAAGCATATATACATATTTTTTCTAAAGCTAGTTGTTAATGGTGGGGTGGGGGTAATTTGAAGTTTTTCTAGAGGAAACAGAAATGTTTGAGCTCCACTGCCGAGGAGTTCAAATCCCTCCCCAAAGCAACATAAAACATAAAAGTTCTCACCACACATGCTGACTGTAATCCACACCAGCTCCACGGACCCACTCACATCTCATACTCCAGGACCAACACAGCCACCAATGTCAATGGGCCTCTCTAAGATTATTTTGGCTTTGTCAAAGTGGATGAAAGTTCACACAATAACACAATCCAGTTCTTAGGTCTATAAGAAACACTAAAAATAAGCTGTGTCGAACTATGAATGCATGATTCACTACAGCACTGTGTGTGGAGTTACATTCGGATGGGCCAACAGGGTGACAGCTCCATGTGAACTATCCAGAGTTCCCTGGAAGACCTAGTAGAGAGAAGAGGAAGTCATTATGTTCATATCCAGTAAGTTCTCGTTATATTGGAAGGATCCCTATAATATAATCATGAGTTCTGGCCAAACATTTTGTAACAAGTCTATGAGGAAACCTATCCAAAAAGACCCTGGGGAAGGATACAGCTTCAATGTGTTAAGGAAGAATCAAGGGTATAGAGAGTAAGTTCAGTGGTTAAGGATAATTACCACCAAGCCTAATGGCCTGAGTTGTTTAATCCTTGAAATCCTTATGATGTAAGGAAAAAACTAACTCCTACAAGTTGTCCTCTGACTTACATAAGTGCGCAAGGAGACACACACACTCAAGAGGCAGAAGTAGACAGATCTCTGAATTTGAGGCCAGCCTGGTCTACATAGTGAGTTCTAGGACAGCCAGGGTTACACAGAGAAACCCTAAAAAAGAGAAGAAGAAAGAGTTGATGGGAACCTACTCCAATGTCTATTTCAAGTATTTTGTCCTTTGAAAACCTAATTTTGACAATACAAATATATTTTTCATGATTTTATAATTTGAAGTAAATAAAATCTATTGGTAGCAGAAAGATGTACTTTCCAACATGAAGAAAAAAGTCTGGTTGTCTTGTTGGGTTCATTCATTTTATAGTGAATAGAGACAAATTAAGGTTTTTAACCAAGTAAAGAGGGCCAGTAGGAGAAGGAAGTTCACAAAACTGTGGGCAACAGTACACTAACACAGAAGCCCTCTGATTGCAGACTGTTGTCAAATCTTATGATCTCAACTACTATGCTAGAGACCCTATGCTACCTCTAGATTTACATGCCTGTGCTTCATCTCAAATAGGGTACTACAGACATAACGAATTACTATTTCTTGGATAGTCTATACTTTCTCCATCCCCTGTACTTTTTCTTTTCCTTTATCATCTTTCTGTCTCTTTCCCTACCCCCTGTGTGTGTGTGTGTGTGTGTGTGTGTGTGTGTGTGTGTGTGCGTGATATACATATGCATGTGTACTAGTGGGCATGTGTGTGCATGTGGCAGCCAAGGGAAGACTTGGGGTGTCCTACTCTCTCACTTTTCCTCGTTAGTCCTTTGAGACACAGCCTCTCCCTGAACCTGCAGTTTCCTACCTTCCCTTTAACTGGTGCCCAGCAAGCCCCATCAGACCCTCTATCTCTGCCCCACATCCTGCTGGGGTTACGGACGCACATGCAGCCCTGCCAAACTTTGGACATGGGTAGGGGAGATCAACTTCAAGTTCTCAGACTTACACAGCAAGTGTTCTCACCCATGGAGCCCAAGCCTCTGTGTTCCTTCCCTTCTGCTATTTTCTTCTCTTTCCCTCCACCTCCCCAATCCTAGCAAAGATTTCACTTGTCAGAGTCTGCATCGGGTTTCCCCTCCTCTGTGAAGTGTCTCTTGAGGCTCCGTGATAGGCACATTGGTTCCCAGAGTTCTACACCTCCTGTCTCTGCCTACAGTATGGGAATTCTTCTACAGTGCATTCTGTGCTTCTGGAACTACACATGGGGAGATGAGGGGCCAGTGAATTTCCCATAACTTACCCCCACTCCATCAATATGAATGTATTGCAGATTACTGTTAAATCCATCACTTTGTATATATAAAGTTGTATAAAAAGAGAAAACTCACCAGCATAAAATACTGCAAACCCAGGGGGTGGACTTATGGATTATTTGACATTACAAATGGGCTTGGCACCTGAAAGTGTTTAATAAATGTGATATGATACTATTGTTTTAGTTTTGGTGATATATGACACTTCTTGTTAGGCAAAATTTGTTTAATTATGTTAACACCATTAGTGACTTCATCCTACTGATTTTTCCAGTGACAAGCACTTTAATTGTGTTAGTCACCAGTAGAAAGCACCACTTTGCCAGGAAAAATAAAAACTATGAACTATAGGAATATTCCTAACTTGAATTATAAGTTTCATAATTCAATCAGTATAGTGTGCAGAAGGAAGGCTTCATGTGGAAAGGTACTGGACTGTCATTCTAACAGAGAATCATCATGACAAGAGTCAACGAAAATTTATGATCACTTTTCCTTTTTCATTTTTTTATATTCTTATTTAGTGAGAGAGACAGGCAGACCAACACAAAGACAGACGGTGGAGGCAGAGGTCAGTTCACTCCTCCACCTCATGGGTTCTCATGGGTTCTGGAAATTGAACTCAAGGCACTGGAGTCAGCTGCAGGAGCCTTTACCCACTGAACCAACTGATCAGCCCCTACACTAATTTCTTCATAGAGACTGGGAACATGTAATACCTTCCTAGACCCTGAAAAAATTCACAAACTTTGTGAAGATCTTTTATATGAACCCATACTTACAATACTAACAACAAGTAAACACAAAGGCAGATGAACATAGCTAGATGTTGAAGAAGAAGAATACAAGATAAAATGGCTCCATCCTCGGAAACTTAAGCATCGACTTAGAGATCAATTTGAAGAGTTCAGTGTTAAATGTTGTGGATGGACAGCAGTGGAAATGACCAGTCACCATCAGGACCAACAGAAGCCTGCCAGGATCCAGCGATACACGGAGCAGTAGGGATGAGAAGTCCAAAACCGAGGGGAAAATAGGATTCCACTTTGGCAAGAATACAAGTTCTATAACTAAACACAAGCGCATTCAAGTCTTTTGTTCTTTTGCCTTTTGTCTTTCCCCTCAGACCTCACACAGGTTAAAGAGCATCCTTCTCTACCATGCCGGATGAGCTACTTGATGACACTGTAAGACACTGTGGCCCTGATTTTAGCTGCACTGTCTCATCCCACATAAGGTACTGCTTTGAAATTTTCCTTTGAAAGAAAAAGCACACATGACATAGTTTACTTCTTCTTGACTGGTATTTTCTTTCTCAACTTCCATAGTTATTTTATCTTATTTATTTATTTGTTTGTTTGTTTGTTTGTTTGTTTGTTTTTAGGTTTTTCAAGATAGGGTTTCTCTGTGTATCCTTTACTGTCCTGGACTCATTTTGTAGACCAGGCTAGCCTTGCACTCACAGAGATCCGCCTGCTTCTGCCTCCTGAGCGCTGGGATTAAAGGCGTGCACCACCACGCCCAGCAATTAGACAGCTGTGATCTGCCATGTGAGTGCTGGGATTTGAAGCCCCGTCCTTTGGAAGAGCAGACAGTGCTCTTAACCGCTGAGCCATCTCTCCAGCCCCTCCATAATTATTTTAAATCAGGAAATTAAATCAGGAAAACATTTTCATACCTATTTAGAAGATAATGATTTCTTGTAAAAATAAAACCATTATCACATCATAAGAAACTTTACCAATTATTCCTTCACATATTATCTGTTGAATCTTTCAATATCTCCAGTTGGCACACAGTTTAACTATTTCATTCACTTAACTAGGATCATAATAAGGTCTGCATGTTATAATGGGCAATGCATTGCCATGTCTTTTTAATCTATAGGTCCCTTCCCTGCCTCACTCTCTTTAGAAACGTATAACATAACTTACATGATGGCAGGGTTTATCACATGGGGAGCTTGTTTACTATGCCCAGCTGAAGGTTGTCTTTGCTAGCTTCCCCCTAGACTTTACTACTTACAGCATTCAAATTTTTCCAGAAAGTCTTCTTCATTAGCTTATATGTGTAAAACAAAGTCTTATTATGTAACCTAGGCTGCCCTCTTACTCATGATCCTCCTGCGTCTACCTCTGGAATACTGAGTTATAGACACATACCAGCACAACTGCAGCTTTTCAGTTTCCTCTATTCTTTCCCAGTGTTCTCAGTAATTGACACCCCCCCTTCGCCAGCATGACAAGCTGTTCCAGGCAATATCTCTTGCCCCAGACATGGATTCATCCACTTCTACAAAAGCCTTAACTAGGAAAACAGTGAAATGTGGCAGCAGGAACACTTACTGCTGCTTGACTGTCCTTATTTCTAGAGTTTTTCAGAGGCATGGGTAGAATATGCATTAATATACATCTATTTATATTTAGCATATGGCATCCTACATCCCATTTATAAGATATTCATGTGCTTATTTTTGAGCACTAAGTACACACACCCTGAGTTCACCTGAGGTTATGAACTGAGACATTCCAGTACAACATGAACCACAGAGCTTCTTAGAGGAGTCAGTGCACTCCCGCTGTCCTATGCTTAAAGTTCCAATTCTCAGTGACAACAAGAGAAATAATCACTTGATCCGGCTCTTCGAATACATCAGGTTAGACAATAACACCCACACTGCAACAGATAGTGCAATTACCAAAGTGTTTACATTTCTGTTTGTCCTTAAGTAAACATACTAGAGATGGACATACCTAGGTTCTGTCTGTCAACTCTGGTATTTATTATTGACTTTATAATTTCTTTGCATCTGTACACATGTGGTTATAACCCTTCAATACATACACAAACAAACATGCCCACTCCTCTAAATCACCTGCTCTTCTTTTACTTGACAACATGATCACCCCTATCAGTGATCCAAAACCTAGTTTGTGTTTTGCATAGCTGTATACCATTCCCTCTTACAGATCACTATGATTTATTAAAGCAGTCTGGTTCTAGTAGATATCTTGGTTGTTTCCAGTGTTCGTGGATAAGAATCATGAAGGTTGAGTATTTTCATATTTTTGCCAGTGTACCTTTGATATCTATTTCTTGAACTGAGATTCCAAGTCAAAGATAAACATGGAAAATATGGTGATGGTCACCAAATTCTCCAAGGAAATAACTATTCTGCTTTAAGACCCCCATTATTAAAGGTTTAGTTTTCCCCTTGTCTTGCCAACAGAAAACAATTTAAACTTTTGGATTTTTGCCCATCAGGTGAAAATTATTTTTCAATGTAGTTTTAATATGCACTTATCTCAAATTAAACATTGGGTACATTTACACTCATTTCTCTGTATCCTGACTGTAGATTGGGCCTACTTTTTTACAGGGTTCTTGGCTCTTTGGTTATATATTTTCAAAACTTCTATTCATTAGAAATAGGAACCCTTAAACTATCCCAAAATTTTCTAAGTTGATTTTTATGTTTAATAATTATCACATGCGCGCCGGGCGGTGGTGGCGCACGCCTTTAATCCCAGCACTTGGGAGGCAGAGGCAGGCGGATCTTTGTGAGTTCGAGGCTAGCCTGGTCTACAAAGTGAGTCCAGGACAGCCAAGGATACACAGAGAAACCCTGTCTCGAAAAACCAAAAAAAAAAAAATAATTATCACATGCAACAATTGTTTGCCTCCAAATTTATCAGTTTTTACACATCAGTCACACAAAATTATTTGTAGGGGTTGTGGAGATGACTCAGTCAGTAAAGGGCCTTGCATGTAGCTATGAGGACTTCAGTTTAATTCCCAGAATCCACATTAAAAAATCTGGGTACAGCATTATGACTTTGTAATTCCAGAGCTCAGAAGGTGGAGACATGAGGATCCCTGGGCCTGCCTGGCCAGGCAAATGGGTAAATTCAAGTTTCAGTGAGAGACTTTGTCTCAAAAGTAGAGAAAAACTGAGGAAGACACTTAACATTGACTTTTCAACTCTTCACACATGTACACACATATGCACACACACATACACACACAACAGACAGGTACATAGATAAGAAAGAAAGGAATTAACACATATCTTTTCCTAATACTAACATAAAACATTGCCTAAGACTGTGCACATCTGAGACACAAGAGAATAACAGTGCATTATTAGCACTATCAAGTATTTTTATATGTTTTAATTGAAGCAGAATTTCACTACTATCTCCTCCCTTTCCTCCCTCCAAAGCCTCTTAGTGAACCTCCCCTGAAACCCCTCCCATGTCCAGCCAACCTTCAAGTTGAGAGCATCTTTTTATTTGATTATTATTGTTGCATACATATATGTACGGATATATGTAAGTATAACCTAATAAGTCCAGTTTTGTTGTTTGTGAATATATGGTTTTAATACTGAACACTCCATACTGGACAACCAAATGGCAGACTCATCCTTAGGAAAGGCTAATTCTCCTTCTCCCAGAGTCTTTTCCTAAGTGCAGGACCCTGCAAAATTTTCCCACCTCTACATTAACAGATTCATTAATACTGTCATTGCTTGAATCTTGTTTGTGCAAGCATTTCTAAGAGAGACTGTTTCACAGTAGACATCCTGGTTATTCTAGTTCTTACAAGCTTTCTGCCCTACAACCATGCCTAACATAGTAGGTGCCTTAGAAATAACTTACTGGAGATCAAATTAGGTTACCAAATGATTCTGTATGTCCATATTATATTGAAATGCTTTGTCTTTCTCAGAAATGTGTGCACACACACACACACACACACACACACACACACGATATAAGAAATACAAATGTTGTTTAAGGTTTTCCAAATAGTTAAAACTGATGTAGTTAATGTAAAATGTGCTTCCTGGCTGTGGATGGGAGTGAGGTTGGAGAATTGATGCAGCTTCTCCAACGCTCTCAGAGACCGCTGGGTTCCTCCCCCCCACCCCCTTCTTGAAATGCTCTCTAAAGGGCTGCAATGGCCTCACTCATTGGTGTCATTGCTATGGAGAGATTTTCTGACACCCAGTGTGGCTGGTACCCAACCAAGGAGTCACCCTCAGCACATGAGGAGTGAACCTCTCCTGTCATGTTGGGAAGATGTCACAACTCAAAGTAACAGTCTGTTTAGTTTGAAATAAATAACTACAAAGTAATACTGTAGGAAAACACTGATTAGAAAAACTTGAGAAATCACCTACATCTGAACATATCAGGCAAGGCTTGTCTGACAAGCTTGACTACACGAGTTCAATCCCACGATCCCACAGAAGAAGGAAAGACCTAGAGAGTTGACCTCTGACCTCCACATGGCTCATACATACATGTCCTCTCTCCCACTCACATACACATACATGCTAACAATAATAAATAAAATTTAAAATTTTAAGTTAAGTGCCAAAATTTTTGTAGACTTCAATATATTTTGTTAAGTAAAACTAATTTGTTAGGGTTAAAATCTGTACAACTTACTACCTTGGTAGCACTGCCGTAAAAAAAAAAGATAAAAGCAGAGATGGGGATATCCATGTAAGATAAATATATGTATTTAAATTTTTAAGTACATCTAAACTTTAACCATAAGTTAAACTATACTTATTAATAATTAATAATGCCTATTACCCAACTAACCCTAAGGACTTTTGAAAGGATACCAATCCAGATGGCCTCAGGGGCAGGTCTGTTGATGGCAACTTCACTTCAGCTTGGCTCCAGGACTCCTCAGTCAGCCTTAGCATCACAGTCGCTATCTCTCTGGTCTCTGCACAGTCCATTCTGAGGCCTCAGAGTGTTTGTGCCTCACGCTTCACTCATTCGCTCAGCTGCAGGGCCCATGGACCAACATAGTCTTAGGCCACTCTGCTCCCACTGCAGGCCATGGCTCTCCTCAGCATCTGGTTTGTCCTTTTTGGGCTGGCTTGTGGCAGGAGTCCTTTCCATGGCCTTTCTCAGACTCTGCCTCCTCCCCTGCCACCTGCAGGTCTCAGTGCTAAGGCTTCTGATCACCCAAATCTTACCAACTCAGGGCTGGTTAATGCATCTCTGCTTGAAGTCCTGCCTTTTCTGTCAGCTGCTTCACACTTCCATCTCTTTCCAGCTCTCTCTCAAGAGTATGGGGCTCTCTCCTCCTTGAGGGCTCAGGCTCCTCCCCCATGCCCCTTAAATAGAATTTGGTTCTCTCGAAGTTTCTCATGGTAACTCACAGTTCAAGGTCTTTCGTGGTGTCCCGCCCTCTCTCCTGCTTTCTGGCGGCTCCAGTAGCCATGCCCCTCAGCAGGGCACCATCTAAGTGTCTCTTGGGGGTGACTGTTGGTGTATCCCAGCTGGGGTCACTGCCTCTTCAGTCTGCAGGCCCCACCCACCTAGACAACAGTCTTCAGCTAGAGTCTTTCAAAGTGTGGCAATGTCCAGCAGCTGAAAGCAATGCCAAGTCAAAAGTCCCTTTTCCAATTTCCTGGGCTTTACTATCACATACACACTGCTAGGTGTTTGCCACAGGTACAAGGCTTCAGGCTGACTTCAAATGTGCTTTTAAGAGTCTGCATTTCAGAAGGCCTTACATATTCACTACACTAAAGGGAGTAGGATTTTCTTGCAGAGGCCCCGTCATATGATTAAACTGGGCATTTTGGGTTGCTGTGAAAATACCTAGCAAACATCTAATTGGAGCACTTGGATTCTTCTTCAAGGGAAACAAAGTGGACATGGAACCTGTCCTGTGTGAAGAGAGCAAAGTCACATTCTAAACTGCTTTCCAAATGCAGACTCACAAAAGGGGAAAAAGTGGATGAAAACACTTAGTAAATCTTGTTTTTCTTAAATTCCCTTTTCAAAAGGAAAGCATGAAAACTTAAAAGTTCTGTTGGAGCTCCCCTTGATGCTGTCACCCTCTTTAAATGGTGGGGCTGCTTCCCACAGACATGGCAGACATATATGCTCCCCAGTAACTAACACTCACCCATGGACATGGATGCTCTCATAGACGACTGCTTAGTTGGATACTGTCAGTTCTAGTCACAACTTGTTACAGGCAAAGCCATTACCAAATAGAAGTACAAGCAGAAACAGCACTAACAATCCATTTACTTTCTCTCAAAGAAAATAAAAGAGCTCTGATTCCCTATCTCTCTACTTGAAAACAATGGCTGCAGATGATGAAAGGACTCAAAGCAGAAATTAAAATGATTCAGTTATCTTAATTACATGCTTGGCCACCCAGGTCAAATAACAATCCACAAGCTCAAAAGGGGGGAGCAAATTCTTTTGTTCCAGTAGAAAAACAGGTTGCTCAAAAAATTCCTACAATAGCTAGGGCTTGGAAAGTTTTTGATTAAAAAGGGATTTTTGTTGGAACACTCATAATGAGATCTGAGTTGCAGTAACAATATAAAATTGAAAGCAGAATTACATACAAAAAGAGTAGTATAAAATAGCACTATTTTAGTACAATGGAAAATAAGGTGTTTGTGGTTTTGCTCCATAAATTCTGTGTTGTCTGCTCATATGTATTCCTTCTTGGCCTTTCTCTGAATAGCCATTCTGATTTCCAAGCCCTGCTGTACCAGATTCATTTGTGGTGGGGAACCCCCACAATCAACATCTCTGAGGCTCGACTTTCTTCCTCTGTTTTATTGGCTTTTCAGGACTAATTCAGGGGCAGACATCACACTAGTGTTCAGTTACAGGGCAGACAATGAATTTTCCTAATCCATTTAGTGTGCTGACAGAGCCCTGTTCACAATTTATAGAATTTCCTTTTAGACATCTACCTATTTCACAGTTCATTAGGATTCAAACCGAACACCTGTGTTTATAAAGTCAGAAGCAATTTCATCCTAACAAGGTGTTAAATAAGGCATTTTTCTGAGAACAGGAACAACAACTGTACTAGACTTTTGACCTATGGAAGTGGATGACATCACTAGCTATCTACACCATCCTCTAGTAATCCTGAAACTGTCGTGCAACAGCCACAGAATGTTTTCACTATGACTCTGGATGATCCTTGCATTCCATTTTGATTCTTTCGTGACAGGTCGTTCCTGTTTGTACCTCGGGGAAGCAAGAGGCTGCCTGCCTAATTCAGCAGGATAGTTAAACCTATAAAATGGCTACAAAGAATGGACAGTCAAGTCAGGTCCTTCTCGAACTAGACACAGGGACACTTTCATCACCCTGGGTCTCACAAAGCCTGACCTTGGCTCATTTTTATGTGACTCCAGACTTTTCACATCATTAATAAAGAGAGAATCAAAGCAAAGCCGGTAGACATTAGGGGAGGAAAGTGTGGAATTTGGTACTGCCATCATCCATGTTCTCAAAATGGGAATGGGACGCTTGTAGCAGAGGTGGCAACCCCTATAACGACTGTGGTTGGTTCCCAACATTTTTTTTTCTCTATTGGCAATAAAGCATTTTGCAGACCTCCCAACTGTGGCCACCATGATAGTTACTGCTCTGTAGCTTTACGTCTTTTTCTTGCACTTAAAAATGTTATCAATAAAAGTTTCAAACGATGCCTTTTCGCCCACCAAATAAAAACATTTAAAACTGTGAAGCTAGTAGGGGGGCTGACCTGGAAAAACATAAATGACAGAAGGACATTCTTTGTATGTTTTTGTCACCAAATACCTTAATTTATTACCTCCCACGATGCCAAAGGGGTAACAGAACAGCCTGCAAAGCTGGCTGGGCTGTGTGCTCCTAACAGTTTAAAAAGCATCTGGGTTTGAAAATTCACTGACTACGCAAGGCAATCAGCAATTGTCTATCTGAAGAAAGACAGTAACTATCACCTCTTGAAGTATGAACTGGGATGGTTAGAAAGTCTCTTCCTGCCAACCAAGGCAGGAAGTGAGACAGGAAGGAGAACCCCCTCACTGGAAATCCCACATAAAATAAAATATATATTATGACAAACTTAAAAAAGAGACTCTCTTGTTCCAAGCTTGTGGGTCTTAAAGACTGAGTAGTTCATGAGTGTGTAGAATTATCTGCAAAGTACCATAGTACATGTACCCAGTCTTACAGTCTTATAGGCCATATGATGTTCCCAACTCCCTGTCACAGCAACCTTCATGTCACCAGCAAGTGTGGCATAGAGCCTGTCCCAGTGCAGAAAGACTAAGGAATAAGGACACATGCTCTTTTATCCATTTAATATAGTCATTGTTAGAAGTGTGTTTCTATGAGTCATCTTAAAAAATTATAACCCAAGTTTGCTCCACGGTCAAGTGCTCACTGAGTCATTGGTGACTCAGACACTGAGAGACGTTAGCATGGGCTGAGAAAACACCTCTTCCCTCATCAGCACCTTCCACAAGCTCCCTGGGATGACTGTGCCACTTTTGCTAAGAATCCATTGAAATTTTTACATTACAAAAGTACAACCTGTATGTCACAGAAAATCTAAGGAGCACTTTGGTTTCTACCACTCAGAGAGAACATGGTAATTCACTGTCATCCATTTATTTTTACTTTTTGGTACACAGAGTAAACACACACACACACACCAAAAACATCTTTAAAGAAATAAAAACTTAATATTTTACAATGCAAACATTCTAAAATATGCTAACATCTCTAAGACTCTGAGCAGTGGCCTAATTGTTGTGGTCATAGTGTTGTCTTGGAGATTCATGCCTCTGTATTTTCCTTTTTTTTTTTTAACTCTTTGCCAGGGCAGTTCCATGCCTAATAAACTCACACATCACCAGGTCTCTGCATAAACCATCCATCTAGTAGATCCTCATAGGAAGCATTTTTCTCCTGGGTGAAAACAGTTTTATGCCTAAGACCCCACCACTCCACCCACCATCTTCTCTGGTTGTCTCTTTCTTTCCCTTAAATCAGAGCAACTTGAATAGTTCAAGCTTAAATATCCCATTTAAAATGCTAATCCACATTTTCTAGAACTCACTTTGGCAAGCACAGAATCCTAGCCAGACATTTTGGTAATACAGCAAAAGCTCAAGACCAGAAACCCCCCAAATTATGAGTCTTCCCTGTTGACCAGTGCCTTGAACACCATAGATACTCAAAAAAAAGTACTCTCAAAATGACACCACTGCTATTTCATGTAGACAAGTGGAAGGGAGGGCTTGAGTGAGGCACACAGCACTCAGACATCTCCAGGCATGTGCAGTAAACTCCTGCTGTGCCAAGGCCAGGAGAGTCTGCATCTCCACATGCAATATACCTTTCCTCAAGGGCATGAGTCAAGCAGGTCAGGTTTTTCAAAGTAACCTTGACAACATCAGCTTCAATTACAGTATACATAAGCAGACATTTTGAATAGTTTTCAAATTTTAATCTCCCAAGGAGCTAATTATTTACTTACTTAGTTCCATCTTTTCTTCCTTTACTTATCTGCTCTTAGATGATAGACAGAAGCTGGAATCTAACTAAGAGTCCATGATGTGGACTTACTGGTAGCCAGTGGTAATGAAATTGCTGGGAGTTTAAGGCAGTGTAAACCAGTTCTGCATCATATAATCATGCATGTCCGTGTGTGCCGGACGAGGACAGTTTTATTTGTTTTGTCTTACAACGACACATGAGCAATGTTCATACCACACTTGGCACAAAAATATGTGATAAATAAATACATACATGCCACCCACTGAGAAGCCATTAATCTCAGAAGAACTTTGGAGCATCTATAAGCTGCCTGAACCTGCACATATCATTGCATGTGAATATAAGTGTGTGTTTGTCAAGAGGAATTTTTCTGGAAAGAAGATCTATAGATCATATAATGTTCCCATCTGTGCTGATCACATTTTAAAAAGAAAAGCTGTGGACCTTGGCTATGGAAGTCACCATCCTACCCAGCATGCTCTGCTCCTTGCTGGTCAGATCACTAAACCTCCATATTCCTTGTTAGTTAACAAGTACATAGCTGTACAGATCACTTCCATGACCTATCTGTGATATAAATTAATAAAAAACAAACAAACAAAACTTGAACATTGGGTAGACTAGACACATCTTCTAGAAAGTATGCCTAAGAACTGCCATGACTATTTGGCAATCCGGCTGAGCTGAGTAGGAGAGGATGCTCTCCAAACAAACAACAAATAAACAAAAGTCTTAATTTTGGAAAAGGACCAATTGTCACATAGGCAGTAGTACTTTTATTTCTCTGTGAACTGCGAAAGTCTGGAGTCTTTAAACACACAGGCCAAAGTTTCAAATGAAACTCACAAGATTAAAGTGGAATAGATGAGGAATAATTTAACTTGTTCAAGCATCCTAACATCAAACAACAACAGCACTAATAACAACAGCAGCAATATAGAAAACTCAACTTGCAGTTAGAACACTTTACTACACACAAGGGAAACACTTTCCTGAACTTTGTATTCAGACCTTTCCCCACACTTACATCTACTAACAGGAGATTCATACGTATTTACATTCTTCCACTTCTAAGCAGTGTTTGTTCCTTTATTTTTAAAAACATTTGAATTCCAACCAGAATAAATGCTAGGACTTGATCCTTCCTATTTTCTGGATATAGTGATAATTACTCAAAATCAAGAAAACTCAAGAAAGAATGTGAGCCAATTCACTGGTACCCCAAGTGCTCAGTGAGCAGAGTGTGAACTGCTGGATGGGGTAAGACGGTGTATAGGAAACACTAAAGGAAATGTCAAAATAAGAAACGTGGCTGTGGGGTCCTTTGAAGCTATTTTTAAAAGTCAAATGTTACGTTAAGAGCCGTATGGCATCTCTGTGCATGTATAATTATTATTCCACTGATTTATTGCACACATGTCGAGAAGCGTCTGGGTATTTTTAAAAGTTAAAACTCACCAACCAAAGACACAAGCCACATAGCCACAAACCCAGACAACTTGCCTCCCACCTCTCTCCCCACCCTTCATCCTACCACCTCCCAAACACAAAGGTCCTAGTTGCAGAATCTTCCTTGCACAGAGGTAATGGCAGACCAGCTGTCGCTTATACTGTGTTCTAAAGGAACAACCAGAGATAGCTGTCATTTATACTGTATTACAGATTGACAGCTACCGTTTATACTACATTACAGATATATGGCTAAAGTCAGCTGGCAGCATAGATGTTCCAGAGAAGCCAGCGAGGATCTTCCCATTCTCTTCTCCTCTGGCAAGAGCCTTTTGGAATAAGTCAGAAATCAAACTGCAAACCCGTGTCACCTCTTCTGAGAATAAGCTCCACATCCCTCAGGCGTGTTTTAACTCATATCCTTCAACATAGGACATAACAACCACCATCCCACTAAGCAACCATGCATGAGATAGAGAGACTGTTTTCCTGTTCAGCTAAAGAGAGGAGACAGCACTCTAAATGTGTTCTACCCTGCTGCTGAGATCCTTTCCCCATGATCCAATAATTAGAGCTAATTTCAACTAAATTGCTTTCTTCAAGAGACGGATGTCATTAGGTAACTTGTTCCTGTTTCTATACACAGCAATCTTAATATAAGAAAAAAGGAAAAAGAAAATTCCTTGGATGTTTCAACTGATGAACTTACTAATGTCACACTCTCAACTTCAAAGCAGGAGTATAGAAATACCATCTCATTGTCCTCACAGAGTGACTTCATTTCTACTTCAAAGCACCATCTCTCCATTGGGCCATTTAATAACTGAACACGGGACAGAAGCTGGCCACATAATGTCACCTCTGACTTTTTCATGAAATATGTATGGGTCTAATTTAAACTGTGCTAATTTGAAAGAAGTAAAGTAGAAGGATAGGTAAGCAGACTACCCGGGCGCCAGGGAAAGACAGTGAGAGGAGGATCCTTTCTGAGCTGGCTCTTCACACTCTTGCCTTCTGAAGAGGAACTATCAGGGAACCTGGGTGTCAGTTTGAGCAAGCAGACTGCCTTGCTCATCATATTTCCTTCCACCCAACTCACAGTAACATAATTACAATAACTGTACTACAAAACACAGGTATAAAAATGTGCTTTGTAAAGCAGAAGCTGTGCTTTTCCGTAAGAGTCAGCGTATTACCTGACCTCTGCACAACAGGGCAGCAGGAAAGAGTCCCAGCTGGACACTCTAATGCCCATTCATTCGACCTGCTTTACAAAGATCACACTGTGAGTGACAGCAATTTCTTTTTTCTGTGAAAAATAAGACAGTAAATACCTTCAGCTCTGAGGGCCATGCGGGCTCTGTAACAAATGCACAGCTCTGCTATTATAGCAAGAAAGCCAGAATGTAGGTGAATAAATGTGGTGGGTTCTAGTAATATTTTATAAGATCAAGCAAAGGTCTATATTTGGGTCACCAGTCAATCCCTATTCTAGACAACTGTTGGAAGGCAGAAATGTCTATAGAGCAGGCATTAGCCACATGACACCACTATGAAAAACACAATGACTGGGACTAATGTGCTGCATTTTAAATGTTGCTAAACTAAGTAAATTTAAATAGCCTGGTGTGGCTAATGGCTCAGTACTGAATAGTGGAGTTGTAGACACTCTGTGCTACTTCAAGTGAGATGGAAGTCATCTTCCAACATATAGCATAAATCTATGCGTTAATAAAGAAAATGCCCATACAACTTTGACTGAGGGCATAGACCTGCTCAACAACCCAACTAACTCCTAAGGTAAATGTATACAACCTTACCCATCTTCAAGTCTGTATATACAAAGGACGCAAAGAGAATACACACATCAATTATGCTGTCTTCTCCCAAAGTAACCCACAAGACAAAACACCCAGAAGAGCCTGGTTCACCCACCTCCTTTGCTATGTTGCCCACTGCCTTTGACAACTGTTTTATTTACACAACAACTAGTGTGTGTTATGTATTTCTTATAAGACAGAAAGGTGTAACCCAGCCAGAAGAAGGAGGAAAAGAGCATAAGAACATGTGGAGGGGATTGTTTTTGTTGTTCCTCTAAGTACGGAAATAACAAAGCAATATTTCAGAAAGAACAAAATGATCAGAAATAAGAAAGCAATATTTCCTTTAAGAAATGCCCAATGCTAACTTTCTTCATTGGGAAAATTAGTAAGAAATCATCTTTACAAATGTGGTCAAGTAAGGTATGGGGTATTCTAGTCATAATATGATTTGGATCAATAATTCCAGGTCCAATTCCTTGTGATTCTCAAATCAACAACAACAAAGCTCTAAAGCCGGGCGTGGTGGCACACTGTGCCTTTAATCCCAGCACTCGGAGGCAGAGGCAGGTGGATCTCTGTGAGTTCAAGGCCAGCCTGGTCTACAAAGTGACTTCCAGGGCAGCCAGGGCTGTTACTCAGAGAAACCCTGTCGTGCAAAAGAAAATTTCTCTAAACAATGGAAAAACAGAATAGAAAAAACTTCTAAATGTGAAACAAATGCCTTGGGTGTGCAACACGACACAAGTCAACAGGAGACAATGAGTCAAAACACAATCTTCACCTGACTTACCCCACTTAACTGTCAAACTGTCCTCCCTGCAGAAAGAGTCCCGTGTTTGGTCTGGGGTATTGCTACAATCTCACTGGGGAGGGTCACAAAACTATGATATACAGACACAACAGGTCTCATTTTCAAAACAATCCAAAAATCTTTTTTTTTTTTCTTTTTTTGTTTTTTTCGAGACAGGGTTTCTCTGTGTAGCCCTGGCTGTCCTGGACTCACTTTGTAGACCAGGCTGGCCTCGAACTCACAGAGATCCACCTGCCTCTGCCTCCCAAGTGCTGGGATTAAAGGCGTGCGCCACCACCGCCCGGCTTAAATCCAAAAATCTTTGATTCCCAGAACACCTCTGGCCCCAACAGCTTTGGGAATAGGTTCTCTTCAGAATGCCTCTCAGGCAGAACATTGTAGATGGCTAAGGGCCTCGCTCTCCAGAGCTCCAGGCAGCACCTTACCTCCGTCTGAAGGATGGCAGCCCTCTGTTCTTTGGCAGTGAGTGACTCTTTAAGCACTTCAATGTGCTGCTTGCAATCCGAATTTTGATTGCTAAGGGTTTCAAGCTTTGTTTGTAAGGCAAGAAGTTCTGACTCCTTCTTCGAAAGTTCCTGCTTCAGTTGATCAATCTGCAAAATAAGACAATTACAAAATCTGAGGAAATCCTGTTCACTTCATATTTGACAACTCTGTTTTCAATAAGGAACAATTAGGAATACAGCAAGAAATGTCATGAATCTGCTTAAAGAGATGGCCCTGGTCTGCAAGGGGCCCTACAGAGACAAGTAAGTAGGCCGACACCTTCCACCTCACTGAGACCCTAGGTCTACAGTGCTATGAAAGCGTCCTGCTAAAATCTACTTGTCTCTGAAATACCAAATTCTACTGTCAATATGTAGACCATGGCCTGAGCAACATATTTAATTAATCCAAGACACAAGTTCCCAGTGGAGACAATGATTTAAGGGTATAATTTGAAGACAATCTTCAAAAGAAAAATAATTTAAGGCATTAAGGCTCTTATTTTATTCCTATAAAACATAAATACAAAAGAATATATATATATATGGTATAAGAAAAAGCAATGCAAGAAAAACTCATTATCCAAGTCACCAAAAATAAAAATAATAATTAGAATTAGTGCTATCCCATCCCACATCTATCTCCTTCTACATATGTCACCAAATGTTTAGATCATTTTTTAGTTTTATCATTAACATTTGCATCCATACAGAATATTCATTAGTTTTTCATATTTTAAAACTTTATGTTGTATATCCCTTAAGTGTTTGTGATTTTAATCTTTGAACTGACTTTTAAACAGTGTTGAGACTGTGATACACTCTGGGGACTTTTTTTTATTATGTTTATTTATTACTTCAAGTTACATCTCCATCACAACTCCCTCCCTCCACCTCTCTTGGTTACACTCCCCACCCCCTCCCCCCCTCCCACCTATCCTACTCCTCCAGTGTAGGGTGCCCCCACATCTCAGCCCCCCTCAGTTCATTCGTCATATATTGGCTAAGGACTTCCTCTTGCACTAGGGGCCTACATTGCAGTTTCACTAAGGCAAATTGTCCCACTAACAAGTAACAAAGTCCATGTTCCTGTTCCTTTCAGTTTGTTTGTTTGCTGTAGTATAGTTATCCTATACTATATGGCTAAAATCCAATTATAAGTGAATAGATGCCATGTGCATCTTTCTGAGTCTGGGTTAGCTCACTCAGGATGAGCTTCTCTAGTTCTGTCCATTTGGTAGAAAACGACACGATTTTCTTGTTTCTGATAGCTGAATAGTATTCCATTGTGTAAATGTATCACAGTTTTTTTTTTAATCCATTTGTCAATTGAGGAGCATCTGGGTTGTTTCCAGTTTCTAGCTATTACAAACAAGGCTGCTATGAACATAGTTGAGGAGATATCCTTGTGGTTTGGTGAGGAATCATTTGGATGTATGCCCAGGAATGGTATGGCTTGGTCTTGAGGTAGAGCTATTCCAAGTTTTCTAAGATATTGCCAGACTAATTTCCATAGTGGTTAGGTTTGCACTCCCACCAGCAATGGAGGAGTATTCCCCTTTCTCCACACCCTCACCAGCATGGGCTGTCATTTGAGTTTTTGACCTTAACCATTCTGACAGGTTTGAGATGGAATCTCAGAGTTGTCTCGAGTTGCATTTCTCTGATGACTAAGGATATTGAGTATTTCTTGATGTGTCTCTCGGCCATTAGAAATTCCTCTTTTGTGAATTCTTGGTTTAGCTCTGTGCCTCATTTTTTGATTGGATTATTTGATTTCTTGGTGTTTAATTTCTTGAGTTCTTTGTAGATTTTGGATATTAGCCCTCTGTCAGATGTGGGGTTGGTGAAGATCTTTTCCCAGTCTGTAGGTGGCCATTTTGTTCTAATGACAGTGTCCTTTGCCTTACAGAAGCTTTTGAAATTGGACTAAATGCATTTTATATTATGATACACATTATATATATATATATACACATATTACATTATGACTATAAGCTTTTGATGACCAGGGAGTAAAATGTGATGGTTTAAATAAGAATGGTTCCCATAGTCCCACATATTTGAATCCTTAGTCATCATCTAGTAGCATGATTTGAGAAAGGTTGGGGATGTTGCCTTGTTGGAGTAGGTGTGGCTTTGTAGGAGAAGCTTTGTCACTGAGGGTGGGCTTTGAGTTTTCAAAAGCCCAAGATAGGCCATTTCATTCTCTTCCTGCACTAATACATATCTGTAGAACTCTCAGCTCCTTATCTGGTAATCATGCCCATGCAAACCCATGTGAACAGAGCTTAATTATTTTTACTGAAGAAGAGTATTCTATTGCAAGAGTTCACCTCAATTTATTAATCAGCTCTGCTACCGACCTGGCATTTGTCCGAGGTTTTCAATCTTTACAATAGTGCTACTGTGAAAATATGTAAAACCTGATCATACAGCCATCACCTTCTAGAGTCTCCATCCAGATGTGAAGTTGCTGAACCGCATAGCACATACATCTGTCTTAGTCAGTGTTCTACTGCTGTGAAGAGTAGAACACCAAGACCATGGCAGCTGTTATAAAAGAAAGCATTTTGTAAGCTAGTTCTTACAGTTTCATAGGTCCATTTTCATCATGGCAGGGAGCGTGGCAGAAAGCAGCAAGTTCTGCTCAATCATATCCAAATTCACTTTCTGTTGTTGATGGTTTCCTTCCCTACTTAGATTTTCTTTAATTCCTTTTCACAAGTTGGAAGTTTATCTGGGTGGGTCTTTCCCTGAGGCCCGCTCCCTTTATTTCATTTAGCAGCAGGCTTTTCTCTAAACTTTTTATCTCATTGAGCACTGGACTTAGCTCCATTCCACTTTCTGGTGCTCCTTTTCTCCTCAAACTATACATTTTGTATTTTTCCTTGCTCAGTTTGCTCCTTTTCATTGTAGGTCTGCATAAGAGTGACCTCTCTAGTAACTGTGCAATAGAGTCAATACCAGCTGCCTTGAAATCCCCTCTGCCAACAACATTAGACCAAACTCTTCAATTTAGCCTCAGGCAGATTTATTGGACAAACACAGAAAGCAGCCCCACTGTTCCCCCAAAATATCACAAGAACAATCTCTTGGCCACTTACTAATACTCTTACCCTCTGAAGCTTCTTGAGTTGGAGTGCCACAGTTCAAATCGCCCTCAGCACTGTCTTCCATGCTCCCATATGGGTGGCCCATTATCCCCCTACTTAAAGCATCTAACCACTTTTCTAGTTCAAAGTCCCAAACACTTCCGTATTCCTCCAACAAACAACATGATCATGCCTGTCACAACAATACTATACTCATTAGAGCAACTTCTGTCTTAGCCACTGTTCTATTGCCATGAAGAGACACCATAAACAAGGCAACTCTTACAAAAGAAGGTATTTAACTGGGATTTGTTTACAGTTTCAGAGGTTTAGTCCAATATCACCATAACAGGGAGCATGTCAACACATAAGCAAACATGTTGGTTGATAAGGAGCTAAGAGTTCTACATCCAGATATGTAGGCAGCAGGAAGAGAGTGACACTGGACCGGGCTTGGTCTTTTGAAATCTCAAATCCTGTCCACAGTGACACAGTTTCTCCAACAAGGCCACACCTCCTAATCCTTCTCAAGTCCTGCCACTTGCTGATGACTAAGTATTCAAATATATGGGCCTATGGGGCCATTCTCATTCAAACACAACATCTTAATGTCACCACCTCACTACATTTTTGTCCACTGATGTAAGTCATCATAGATAACCTTCAGAGATGACTTGCACCAGTCCCTTCTTTTTTCTCCTTCACAACTGTCACTGTTCCAATCCAGAAGTTGGGTCTGTTTTCCAACTCCTGAACTTGCGCTGAAAAATGATTCTGAATGTGGCAACGTATCAGTACCTCATCTGCCCTAACCTAGAAGACAACTGGCAGCCTCTGCCCCATGCTTAAAGCCAGCCAGCAAGGTATGAGTCCAACCGCCTTGTGACAATCCTAACTGGTAGCCTCTCCACCCTGCTGGAATCCAGCTAACATGGTACAAAGCCAACAGCACTGTGACAATCCACTATGTGGAAGTTCACACAAGCCACATGAAAAGGCCACTCAGGAAAAAAGGCTTGTTTTGTTCTAGGTCTCAAGGGCAAATTTTTCAACATTTCATCATTTAGTTTGACATCTGGCTTTCACATGTAGAAAAATAATGTTATTTACTAACAAATGTAGTAATTAGATCTTTGAAGATGCACTTTTAGGTTTGCGAAAGTTCTCTTTTATTACAATCATTTCAAGAGTGTCTTTAAATCATTAAAGAATGCTTAATATTATCCAACATTTTGCCTCCATACCACACTTTTCTCCTTTTAATATGTTATTGTAATGAGTAACATCAATGGAATTTCAACATTATTCCTTCCTTGTATTTCTAGGAAAACTTCACTTAGTCATGACATATAATGTTTTCCAATGTTAATGGATTCAGCTTGCAGATATTCTTTCATGATTTTTCATCTATGTTTCTGGGTTAGAGTGCTCTCTGTTATGCTCCCATCTGTGCTGTTTTTCTTGGGTTTTGATATACACTTTATCTATGGGGGCTTGTTTTAATATGCTCTGAGAACTTTTCTGAAAAATTGAATTATCTTTTATTTTGATGTTTACTAGAAAACATGAGCAAACCCATATAAAGCTGGTATTTTTCCCTACTAATCATTCCACATTGCAACTAAATGTTCGTATTTATTCGCAGAAAATTTTCACAAAACCTAAATATATCTGCTACCAATGGTATCTATAATTATGCTTTCTTTCTTAAATATTTATCTTTAGTGATTCCTTGCTTGCTCTCATCAAAAGCCAAATTAAACCAAGGAACCAGAGATCCCGTTTTAGAAGTGATGATCAGACGAGTTCATTTTTGGTTTTTGCTTTAATTTTTTTCTTACTTTTAAATTACTTCATTCCTTGGGGTTTCTCTGAGTTATTCTACTTGCTTTTCCTACACTCATGAACTGGAAATTTATCTCACTAATTTTCATCACTTTTCCCCCCATTCTTCTCCCCCCACCCTGTCTCTCTGTGTGTTAAGCATGTATTGTGTGTGGTGAGTGTATGTATGGCACAGGTGTGTACATCCTGTCCACATACATGTAGAGTCCAGAGGAAGATGTCAGGGCCCTTCTCTGTCTCTTCCCACCTGGTTCTCCTGAGATGGGACTCTCAATGAACCTTATCATTTTTGTGATTTTTTCCACCTCCCAGTTAGGCTAGCTGGCCAGCAAGCCCCAGTGACCCTCCTAACCCTGCCACCCCTTTATCCATAGCACTGAGATTATAGTTTGCAGACAGCCACACCAGCTTTTTACATGAATACTGAAATTCCAAGCTCAGGTCCTCATGCTTGCATGCTCTTACCCACTTAGCCAATCCCCCAGCACCCATTGTTTCTTACATAAGACTTAAGACTATTAATTTCTTGTTATAACACCTTAGCTTGTTGTAACCAATTGAATTTCAGCCCAACCAGTTACCTTTCTCCAATGTTCTTGTGACTGGAAGCCAAAGGTCAAGTCTATCCATCTGACAAGTGACAACACGAGCAGGCAACCTATTCCCTGCCTGTAACACATGCTCCACTCTCGTGAGATTCCTTAATAGCTTGTACAACTTAATGCTTTCGGTATATACGTCACCTAGAACTTTGTTGTTTTCAACAACAACAACAACAGAAATGGCATAAACAATACCTAAGTCACTCATGCCGCAGCTGAGCATGAACAGGGTACTATGCCTCACCAGGAGCGAGACTTCTATCTTCAGAAGGGCTCGGGGTGCAGCACTTACCAAAAAGGTAAGTAGATGTGGCAATTAGTTTTGGCCGGCAGCTTGAGAAACTGTAGAATCGCCTAGGAAGGGATTCTCAATGGGGAGCTATCTATCCTAGGTTGGCCTGTTGGCATGGCTGTGAAGGGTTTTCCTAATTGGACTTACTGAAGTGGGAAGCCTAGCCCACGGCGGGTGGAACCACTCCTACGAATGTGGTTCTGAACAGTGTGAGAGGGAAAAGGCAGCCTGAGCATGAGCACCCATGCATTCATTACCCTTCTGCTCTTCACTGGCACGTGACTAGCAACGCCAACTTCCCACTGCCTTGGCCTCCTTGCCATGATAAAGAGTGCTCTGAAACTGAGATCCAAATAAGTCTTTCTCCACTTAGCTGGCTTTGGTACAGGATTTGTTTTTTCCTCACGGCAACTAGAAAAGAAAACGCAGCAGTATGTACAGACGGAAAACCCAAATACAGAAGGAAAACCACTAGCAAGGAGTCCCATGACATCAGGGAGCGAACACATCTCATTTAGCACACCAAATCGAAAGGACTGATAGAGAGCCGAAGAGAAAATGGTCTTAAAAAGGATTCTGAATGGCTCTAGGGAGAGTCCTGGTTACGTGTTGATGGGAATGTGAGGTAAACAAGCACCGTTCACGCGAGACCGTGCCCGTGCACAGCACCTGTTCACGCGAGACCGTGCCCGTGCACAGCACCTGTTCACGCGAGACCGTGCCCGTGCACAGCACCTGTTCACGCGAGGCCGTGCCCGGGCACAGCAGCTGTTCACGCGAGACCGTGCCCGGGCACAGCACCTGTTCACGCGAGACCGTGCCCGGGCACAGCACCTGTTCACGCGAGGCCGTGCCCCGGGCACAGCAGCTGTTCACGCGAG
>CAJQZJ010000819.1:1058059-1100561 GCA_907164525.1 Lophiomys imhausi | reverse complement strand
CTGTTCACGCGAGGCCGTGCCCCGGGCACAGCAGCTGTTCACGCGAGGCCGTGCCCCGGGCACAGCACCTGAGTTTAGCAACGCTCAATTCATACTCATTCCTGTGTACAAAAGACCTAAGAGTTCCCTCTCCCAAGGAACTGACAAGAACAGAGTGTAAATAGAGTTGGTCAGAATTAGGGTTACCTTAAATGATAATTAAAAAATAATAAAACTCGAGCCGAGTGTGGTGGCGCACGCCTTTAATCCCATCACTCAGGAGATAGAGACAGGCAGATCTCTGTGAGTTCAAGCCCAGCCTGATCTACAAAATCAGTCTAGGACAGCCAGGGCCTATTACACAGAGAAACTCTGTCTTAAAAAACCAAAACAAACAAACAAACTCTCTTGTAACCCACAGGATTGGGGCTGTGTACCCCAAATCGCAGACTGCTCAGCTGAGCCACAACAGATACCGGCTCCAGAGGCTGTAAGCTCAGAATGCTTTAAGCAAAGACAGTGCTGTAGCATAAACTCCCACAAATACACAAGGAGAAAATTGCTGTGCGGCTGGGGTATGGAAGAAGGAATGTGAATGAAAGCTCCTAATCCACAGAAGAGGGAGAATGGGAAGGAAGTATGTGGCAGGCTCCACAAACACCTACTTTCTTCCACAAAAATGGGCTGATGGTGATAAGGCTGCTTCAGTCAATAAATATTAAATAGGCAGTCTCTTCAAAATAGCTTTCAGACTATCATTGCTATGAGGTAAATTTTAAATAAATATTTATGTGGATAACTTAAAAAGGATTTTCTGAGGGGAATACATTTATAGGGGAAAAATCACATTTTTCCAAAAATATGCCTTTTGCTTCTTTTACAGCCATAAACTCAATAAAAATGGAAAGTGATGCAATCAAACATACATGAGGATTGAAGCCAGGGACGCTTCTCTGTGATGGCCAGAAGAAAAGCCCACTGGAATTACATCACCTGCCTTGTATGAACTCCATGTGGACATCAGGCACACTTCATTCTGTTTGATAATGCTTCCCCATTGTACCTATGGCACAACCACCACCTTAAAAAACCCACTCACCCAAAGAAAATAGTTTTTTTTCCACTGAAGATACATCCCCTGATGTTGAGAAAGTGGCATGCTTATTATCATGAGGAGGGTAATGAGGTTTGTAAAAAATGTGTCACAAGTTCAGAATAAAAGGGGAGATCCACAACAGCACCTTTGACAAACACTGAAGACAGAGGAACAAATAACTAATAATACTGTGCTCAGCAAACGAAAACTGTGTTAGGCTAGGAACAGAGCCTTCCACAGAAGGGGGTGCCATCATTTTTTGGAAAAACGATTATTTATATGCTTCATTACGTTCTCGGATGTTTAATGATGTTCCTGAAAGTAACCAGGGCTTTCCATGCCCTCTTAGAATTGGGTTACCTAGTCAAAATTCTCTACCTTCAGAGGAAGAGTAGAAATCTGAGTCTCCATCAAGGAAGGGCTGCATAGGACAGGAAGTCTTTCAAGGAGCCTTGACTCTTCAGGTCAATGTTTATGTCAAAGGACTTGCAAGGTGCAGGACCATCTGACCAATATATCTGATAATTCTGCCTTCATACCAGTTCAAATACTAAGACTCTGCTGTTGTGTTCACACATCTCATCTTCCACCTTCTTCCAAAATATGCTGTCCCGGTTTTGCTATAATGCCATGTTTATAAAGACAAGCTTGAGGGGAAAAACAATTTAGGACTTCAGTGCGGCTTACTTTAAATCATAGAGATTTCCAGAGGCCCTCCTCCACCCACCCCAGTTCCAACTTCCAGGTCAACATGAAACTGAGGGTACATGACTGTTTTCTATAGCTAGTTCAAATATTACCCCCCCAACTGACTGCAGGCAGCATTCCCAGGCTTAAATAAGGAATCCTGCTCATTCCTCACTATAGGAGAATCAAGAAAAGTCAATAAGGAAATGAGCAATAAATCTTATGGTCCAAATTAGTAAGAACATGCTTTCAACCAGAAAACATAAAAATTGACTCCTACTAGTACATTTTAGCTAATGTTTATCAGTCTACAAGGAACATTTTTATGAGGTATAACACATTTTTATTTGTATCCATTACAAAACCATTTTCCAAGTCAGTTCAACAATAACAGTATTTTATTGCTATTATTAATTGGGGTATATAGCTCTTCAAGAATAATGTTTACAATTATTAGCCACTTTTTTTTTTAGCCAGTCATCTAATTACATTGTCTCTTTAACTCTCATTTAATCCCCGTGAGCCATTTCCTTAGCTTGGCAGTGCTGCCCATTTTTTAGAGGCAGAAAGTATGGCTGGGAGACATAACCACTCCCTTAGAGCCTTCCTGCTAGCAAAGACAAGCTGGAGATGGGCCTGAGTCAGTTCAAGTCTTTAGTCAACACACTTCCCACTTTATTCCACCTCAAGACTTCCTCAAGGATTCCTTGGTGCAGACTTTCTGAAACCCTTTAAAATAACTACCATGAGAAATGCAACAGAACTCAAGGATATGGTCTCAGACAAATGTGGGCCAGCAGCCATTGTGATTTATTGTTCAAGACTACATGAATGGCATATTCACCTGGATAGAGTCCATAATGCAGGACAGCCTCAGCCAATTTTTGTGCATTTTCAGCTGTGGATGCTGCATGAACACTCACTCAATCCCCCAGAGTGTTAAGCTACAGAGTGGGAAAATGAACTTAATCTAAAACAGAAATGCCATCCAAAACTTCTGGATCTTACTCAGAGCTGTGCCTCTAATCTTCCAACCCAGAGTGACTTGGACACTGTCACTGGACAGGACACCTTAGGACAGTGCTTACTATACTGAAGCTCTCCTCTCTGAGATATGACTGCAAGAAAGAAACCAGAAGGGAGACTAGAACAGAGGATACCTTTGGTATTTTCATCCCTGGAAGGAACTGGCTACACTCAACACCACTGGACATTCTACTTCTCACATCTCCAATCTTTGACCCACATTTGCTGTCATAATATAATGCCGATGTTCAAAATAGGGAGTATTCAGAATAAAGCACCATGTTTGATTTAATTCCTTGAAGAAGCATCCATGTATGCACATATATACATATGTAGTAAAGGTAGGGTGTATCATTTCTTCATATACTTTATAAGTCTGTATAGAATACAAATGTGTTAGATGTGAGAAAATTGTTTAATTTCCATGACCCCACACACTGCTTTCTCTAACTCTGCTGAGTCTTATAACAAAGGAACAAAGACTATTAAAACACAAGACTTAAAATATTAAAAATTTTTAAAAGGACACAAAATAGAGAAAAAGAAAATGAAATACATTAAATTAGTGGTGATTACTTTCAGAAACAAAATGATTTAACAGGGGAATAGAAGAAGCATCCTAGAGTCTCAAAAGACCTATTTGTAACTACTTATAAACTTAATGGTTATGTATATGTAAAATGGACCATTTCATATACTCAATCCACATGGAGCCCAAAGTTAAATTTTAACAACTAGAAGCCAGTTCTTTGAACTGTCAATAGTGATTTAAATTAATGGAGCAGGTTACTCTAATAATGCTTCCTAAATATTGAACCAAATGAGAGACAAGAACACAGAGAGCCATGCCCAGTACTTACTGAGGGCTTTCTGGAGACCAGACAAGGCTGACTGGCTGCTTTAATTAATAAGCTCTAGGAATTATCAAAACAGCTCAGTGATGGAGCCACTTTTCTGATCCCTATTTCACAAATAAAGACACTCCATCTTAGAAAAGTTGAATTATTTGATGAAATGGAAACACTGATGCTTAAAATTATTTATCTTATGCTAAAACCAGAATATCTTAATAGCATTGAAATGTACTAGCAGGCTTACAAGAGCAATGCCTTCTGACAAAGCTCTATTTAGGGATGAGCAAGAACCCAGGCAAATCCAGGCAGAACAGTAATTCAAAAAAAAAAAAAAGAGTGAAGGTAGCTGAAAATGTGGGGAGAGAACAGACTAAAACTCGGCTAACTCTAGACAGAGAAACATAAAGGACATTACCCCCAAACTTCTCAGTGTAGAAACCCCACTGAAGATTTCCTTGGACCCTTTTGGATCCTCTATTTGGGAATTTAAATTTCGCATGTTCTTCTTTATTATCCATGTAATTCATTTCGCATAGGGCAGATCATGTAGGTCTTTGCGGAAGTGAGCAGGTAAACCGTGACTTTCTTCTCTTAATGAGAACATGGAAGGCTGAGCCTTTGGGTCCTACCTTGGTCTTCATAAACTTGGAGTGGCTTTTATACACCTCTATCTGTTTGATCTCCTCCTCACGGTCCTCTGTGTTGAGCACACCATTGGCTTTCAACATCTGGATCTCATCCTCAAGGTCCCGGATGTTTCTCTCCAATGAAGCAATTTTTGTGTCCTGTTGATAAAAGGGAAAGAAAGTTGGAAGGTTTTCATTTTGATTTTTTTTTTAATTTTATCATAGCCAAAAAAGAATGTAAGAAAGCAACTCTGGTAGTACAGCATTAACTATGCCGCAGAACTCAACTGGGATTCCAAAAAGTTTGTGTTTTCATATCTGAGGATCACTTGTCAGGCAACTGTCTGAATGTTTAGTGAACATCATACGCCCAGAAAGCAGGGAGTAACCTAGATGTGTTTCACTAATGCCCAGGAACCAAATTATTGAGCAACAGTGGCAAAAATAATCTAAAGTTATATTTAAAAAAAAACTAAAAACAACAAAACAAAACTATTTAGATGAAAAAAATAGTAATGTTTGAGGAAGCTAAGCAGGGTACATGTTTCAGTTCATTTGCATACACAAAAGCAGTTTGTTCCTGTTTATTTCTTTGGCTCCTTTTATAAGCATGCTTGGAATTTGACTCTAAGAGAGAAGGAAATTCAAACGTACTAATAGAGAGAGGGGTTCTCATCTCAAACACAGACATAAGTGAAATTAAATAACTGAATCCTTACTTTGTATGACTGATAAAATAAATACTGAAAATTTACAACAACTGGAAATAATATATCACAACATTGTAATTTATATGGCGAGCAGTCAGGTCCCTACGTGACAAAAAACATGACTACCTTGCAAGCCATTTCTAACCTTTTGATTTACAGACCTGAAAAACTAGAAATATTACATTCAGATGTGGGATTAATTGAGAAAAAACATCCAGTGACAGACTCTATACACAAGAGAATGCATAATAAGAAACGATGCTTGAGGAAGTACAGAAGAGAGGGCTCTTACAGGGCAAGCCACCAAGCACAACAAAAAAACATTGCCCTAAGCTTCCAGAATGAGAGACAAGATGTCTGAAGTTGCCTTAAGCATTCCCATTGTCTCCACTTGCCTGTATTATGTTACGAAGATGCAATGAATCAGTGTTAAATTTGTCATTAAATGTTAATGAAAATGAGCCAATGACTCTTTAATTAATTTACTTTTTTAGAACACGAAAGATTAATTCCATAGTAAACACAATACATGGCTCCTGTGTTTGTTAACTCAGTTTTAAAATGTTAGAACGAATGTGCCTGTTTTTTCTGTGGCTACTGCAGAGTTGCTTCCCCTGTTGTGTGCCCAGCACAATCCACATGTCAGTATAGTAGCAGTTATTACAGTATCCACAACACAACTGAAGGGAAAGAGGAAGAAATGGAGGAAGGATGACAACTACCTACTGGGCTTTATTATGAGTAAATAACTGAATGATTAATGCAGTGGGTACTTCATTAATTCTCAGGAAAATCCCATCAAAGTGCAATTCAAATCTGAAAATTTCAAAACTATTACATAGAGTCCATAGTTTTATTTTCCTTTGAAACTAATACTATTGTGTTTTTCCAACTATAATAGCAACATTCTTTCAATTAAATTGAAAATTAAGAAAATCTCCTATAAGCATACCATCCAAAGACAACCACCATTTGTGTTTTATATATAGTCCATCAGTATTTCTCAATTTTTAATGTAATTTCTAGTTTCAGTGAGGGATGCTTTATTTATTGCATTTATATGAAGCCCTACCCTCTAATGTGATAGTACCTGGATATATGATATGAAGATAGGCTGGGATAAGGGCCTGAGGATAGGGCTGTTGGGGTAGTGGTAAGCATTCTAAATGTTAATTAATTGGTCCTGCTTGTTGTCTGTTACTTACATTGACTCTGATTAGTTCAATAAAATGCCAAGGCCTGAGATTGGGCAAAGACAGAGAAAGGTGGGACTTCCTGGGATTAGAAAAGGAAGCCTGAACTTTAAGAGGAATTAATACATTCCAGCCAGCAGCAAGAAGAAGGAATCCAAGCCAGGAGAAGCAGGAAGAAGGAGGCACACACCATGGGGTAGATGAAAAAGGAACCTCATTCCACATGGCCAGGAACATTGGCATAGCATGGAGAAAGGCAGTCCAAGGGGACGTATGTATATATGGGGGTCATATTTGGGTAATAGAATTAAGAGGTAGCTTAGATGGGCTAGGATTGCACAACTCATGCCAAGGCTTGTTAAAATCCATGCAGTCTCTGTGTGCTCTTTTATAATGGATGGTTAAGGATTAGCCATCGAATCAATTAACAATAATATAAATACTGGTTAAATAATTTAATTAGCCATAATTTTTTTACATATGGCGTCCAACTATGGCAATTAGAATCCATGTTTACAGCATGAGAAGGCTGGGGTGAAAGCTGGTTTCCTAACCAAAGAGGGGGGAACACCCAAATGCATTTCAAAGGTGCAGCTTTCTTAACAAAAGCTGTTGCCTCGCAGAAGTTGTAGAGCAAAAGCTTAGCTCTCCTTACGTACTAAAAAACTGGCAGCCTTCTAAACAGAGCTTGAGAGTGGAATTAATACCCTAGATTAAAAATGGAGGAATTCATAATGCCTCAATACTTTTGGATTCCAATTGAGTTTGTTCCTCTTAGCATGCAAATGATTTTTACCCTGACAATTGTGGTTCTGTGTATCATTTTTGAGAAAGTTTGACTAGGATAGTCTTGAAGGAAAGAATTTACAGATGGAATGCTAAATTGCCAACAATGATAATGAAGGAAAGAGGGAGGCCTTTCCTGATAAATAATAGAAAATTGATGGCAGCTGGAGCTAAGAGCTCCCTGGGTACTAGGTGCCTGTCAGGAGTTTCTGGTATAGGGCCGCCAATGAAATGCAACCAAAACTAAACTCTAAGGAATAATGAACAAAGCTTTAATTGCAGCATGGGATGACATGGTTAGACATGACAAGGCTTTTGGAATGTTGTCTCTTTGCTTGATTTTTATTTAGATGTCTTTGATTTTCCTATATCAGGAGGTAGAAAGGATATTTTTCTGGTTTGGCATTGCTAAAACATAAGAGATTTTTGAAGATTTTGGGCAGATTTTGAAATGTCACTGCAGTTCAAAGTTACTCTCAAGGTTAAAGTGTTACTAAAATCTGGGATTTAAGTGAAGCATTTGAGCAGGGTGGTACTAGCACACGCCCTTAATCCCGTAATCCCATCACACTAGAGGAAGAAACAGGCAGATCTCTGGATTCTAGAACAGCCTGGTTTAAACAATGAAGGCAGGGCGGGAACTCTGCTGAGGAGATAAAGCTGTTTACTAAAGACAGTCTAGAATTTAAAAATGACACATTTTTCTTGGTGTTAAGTTTAATAATGTCCTTACTGATCTAATGGATAAATGCACATAATCTTAAATGTAGGTAAAGAGAAAAGGGTCACAAGCCAGTCTCCTTAGTTGTGGGGCTCCCACTGGAGAACTGGTTTCAAGAAGCATTTTGCCCCTAAAAGAGATATGTTAATCTCTGGGCATGAAGGTGCACGCCTTTAATCCCAGAACTTTGGAGGCAGAAGCAGGCTAATCTCTGTGAGCTCAAGCCTAGCCAGGTGCAAAGTGAGTCCAGGACAAGGATACACAGAGAAATCCTGCCTCAAAAAAAAAAAAGAGAGAGATTCTGTTAACTAATGTAACGACCCAGAGTTAAGTTTGGGAAGAACTTGCAAACTGCATGCCTCCCACAGCCAGCAGTTAAGAAAAATAGCATATCATGCTATTTTACACCAATCTCCTTAATAATGGGGTTTCCATGGGAGAATTGAAACTCAAACTAATACAAAATGGTTTAATTAATGTTATTGTTTAATAAGGGTAATTCAATTATTTAAATTCATACCTTGATCTCAAAATTTGAGTGACAAAGTAAAACAGTTTCCTTGTGTGTTCAAGGCCAATATAACCTACAGAGCTCTACAGAGCAAATAAAGACAGCCCAAGGTACAAAGAGAAACCCTGTCTCAATAAGGATAGATATATCCATATAGAAATTAAATCTCCAAAGAAAGGAGAAAAGGAAAGAAGAAATATATAAATGCATAACTTTGATCCCAAAACATGGGACACAAAGGCAGAGACAGATTGCTTCCTTTTGAGTTTGAGGCCAACCTAATCTACAAAAAGCCAGACCAACACAGAATTAACCTGTTTTAATCAATTAATACATGTATGTCAACTGAAGAGGAGAATATTTAAACTCCATACAGTCTTATTCTGTATTTTCAATTTAAAATAGATTTTATATATAGCATATATATGTAATACTATCACACGCCATCCTTTCATATGGCATAAATGGAGACTTACAAATGTCTTTCTTCTGTTCAAACAAAGAACAGAAAATATTCCTTAATTGATTTGTTCATCCTGCACATCCAAAGCATTTTGGTAATTGCAGAACTATATGTTACTTGTGAGAAATTATATATTTTCAGAACAATGGGACCAGAGTCCAAAGAAGACAAGACAAGTAACCCAAATGATCCAACCTCATAGACTGCCTCAATAGCTGTTTCCTCAAAAGTCTGCATCCAGAAGAACTTCAAACAGCTTGCTGCCATGGCCCAGCCTCAAAGACTGTTCCAGACAGGTCTTCAATAAAGCTCTGAACTTTCCTACAAAAGTCCAGCTTCGAACTACAAACTGCTCAGGACATTCAAATTGCTGAGCACATAGAGACTGGACAACAAATGTTACTATTAAATTGATTAACCATTTTTTCCATTTTTGGGACCCCCAAACAGGTTTTCTGCAACCCAATTCAGCAGGAAGCAATTTCAAGAGATCTACAGAATATGGCATTTAAAGATATTTTTGTTATTTTAAAAATTCTTTGACATGAGACTGTCAGGTCCTTGCAGCTCCCATTTGACTTGGAAGAAGACAATGAGCATCAAAAAGAAATCTCCCATCAGGAGATAATTCCTCAAAAAGAAATCTCCCATCAGGAGATAATTCCTATTGGGCAAAAATGCCCCTGCTCTCTCAACAGACTATATACAGTCCAAAGATGGACCACAGCTTAAATGCAGGTAAGTCGATGTCCTGATTCTGCAGAGACAGAATGGGAAAATCCTTATTATTTCCTGCTGCACAATTTAGTCTGTAAAAAATGTTTGGCCAGAAGGCTGAAGATGATGCTCCAACGATATCAAGTGATATTTGGGACTGTCTGGGCAACAAACTGTCATATTTCTTTTTGGAAGCTGCTCTCCTATGCTTCCTACTCACTCAAATAACTTTATCCCTTCTTATGTCTTTGATGGGGTTGAAGGCATAATAGTTATAAAATTTCAATTGAACTTGAGTTGTTTAGGATTTAAAAATATATTTTCAAGTCTATATAAAATCTTTAGGTTTATAAATATAGGATATGATAGAAATTATATTGGTTCAGAACTTTAGACACAGCAAGATAGATGAGATGATTTTTTTTCTTCTTCAAGATTGCCTGATACAAATAGGCTAAACATTATGTGTATAATTTTTATATATGGTTTTCTTGATTGTTTCATATTTGTTCTTACTGTTTTTATTATATGAGTTAAAAAAATTAGCCTTTTTTTTTTTAGAGAAAAGGAGGGAATTGTTGGAGTAGTGTTAAGCATTCTAAATGTTAATTGGTCCTGCTTTCTGTCTGTTACTTACATTGACTCTGATTGGTTAAATAAAATGCCAAGGCCTGAGACTGGGCAAAGACAGAGAAAGGTGGGACTTCCTGGGATTAGAACAGGAAGCTGGAACTTTAAACAGAGGATTAATACATTCCAGCCAGCAGCAGGAAGAAGGAATTCCAGCCAGGAGCAGCAGGAAAGAGGACGCAGACCATGGGTTAGAAAACAGAACCTCATTCCACATGGCCAGGAATATCGGCATATCGTGGGGAATGGCAATCCAAGGGGATGTATGTATATATGGGGTCATATTTGGGTAGTAGAATTAAGAACTATCTTAGATGGGCTAAGATTGCTCAATTCAGGCCAAGGCTTGTTAAAATCTACATGGTCTCTGTGTGCTCATTTATAATGGCAGAATAAGGATTAAAGGCTGTGGAACAAATTAACAATAATATAAATACTGGTTAAATAGTTTAATTAGCCAAGTTTTTTATTATTTTTTTTACATAGGGCCCTTGAGATGATGGTAGTCTCATGAGGAAAGACACTAGAATTTTCTGTTTCTCTCTCACTCTATCCTATGTATGAACATAGAAAGATGGTGGCCATTTTCAAATCATGAAGTGGGCTTCACCAGAGCCCAAAATAAGGCTGGTGTCCCAATCTCATACTGCCAGCCTCCAAAGTCCTATCGGTGTCACCTCCCAGTCTGACTTGTTAAGTAAGGAAGCTCCAGGAGACAGACATCGGAACCTTGCTTAGTAACTGTTTCAGTTTTATGCAATGAAAAAAGAAAAGGAGGAGGAGGAAAAGCAGGAGCAATAATCAAAAGGCTACAAAAAATTCTAAAAATTTATAATAATCTTCAGCATGAGTCATTTTAAATCAACACATTTTCCTAACTATAAAAATGAGACATGCTCGAGGTTATTAAAAACTTGAAAAGTTACATGGTGATTATGACTAACACACCTACCGATTTCTATGACAGCCTTAAGATCATATTTACACCATAAATGATAAGAAAAGATATTAGTTAAGGCAGTAATCAAATGGGCTGGAGATACGGTGCAGCAGTAAAGTGCTTGTCATGCAACACGAGAACCTGAATATGACCCCAAAATCTACATTAAAATAAAAATCTGGGCAGAAAGATGAGGTACATTGGACCCCTGTAACGTACAGGCTAGTCAGCCTTACCTTTGTGGTTAGCTCAGGCTTTTAAGAGCTCCTGTCTCAAAATTGAAGCTGAACAGCATCCAAAGAACTCCTGGGTCTTTCCTCTGGCCTTCACGTGCAAGCATATACATGTGCATGTTCACTGGACACACACTTGTACCACACACACACACGCTGATTAATAGGATGCATGTTCCCTTTCTCTTAGTTGAAATACAAATTAGCATGGATGAAATTTACAAGTATCTAAATGGAATCAGTGAGAGCTTACACGAGCTAAATGCAATCATCATAAGAGTTTAACTGTGTTAAATGTGAGGAGAAGATTCAAATTCCTTAGTGTTTCTCCTATGTAAAAATCTCCTGAACTTTCAAACCCCAGTCTGAAATGATTGTAGTGATGTGACTGAGTGGTGTGTGTAGAAAAAAATTAATTAAATTATGTTGGGTGCCAGTTGTAGAAATAATTAAATTGTTTAAGAGTATATTATTTTTAATTGGTTTGTCGGCCATTAATTCTTATCTAGATATTATAAACAAATACACACAGAGACACCACATGGATTTTTAACAAGCCTTGACCTGGGAGTGCAATCCTAGCCCATCTAAGCTAGCTCATAATTCTATTACCCAAATATGACCCCATATATACATACGTTCCCTTGGACTGCCATTCTCCACGATATGCCGATGTTCCTGGCCATGTAGAGTGAGGTTCTTTTCTCTAACCCATGGTGTGTGCCTCTTCCCTGCTGCTCCTGGCTGGAATGCCTTCTTCCTACTGCTGGCTGGAATGAATTAATCCTCTGTCTAAAGTACAGGCTTCCTATTCTAATCTCAGGAAGTCCCACCTGAGTCTCTGTTTTTGCCCAATCTCAGGCCTTGGCATTTTATTTAACCAATCAGAGTCAATGTAAGTAACAGACAGAAAGCAGGACCAATTAATTAACATTTAGAATGCTTAACACTACCCCAACAGGTGTGTGTATGTGTGTGTGTGTGTGTGTGTGTGTGTGTGTGTCTATGCTATAGTAGTAAAACTTGCAGTTCTCATATATCTGACACAGCTTTTCTGATACCTCCTAGTAAGGTTTCAGGTCTCAACCAATAAGAGAAGAAAGTGCCTTCCTACGAGTCTTCAGTTTTGCTGCTAGTCAACTTCTGAGACACTAGTTAGCAGTAGCCATGGCTAGCAACTTCTAAACAGGTTAGAATGCACCTCTCTCTACATGATGTTGAATTACACACTGTTGAGGAAAATCAAAATGGGTCAAGACAGCTTATTCACAGAGCCAAGATTCTAGATCTACATGCATCTGAGTTAAAAGTTTAATAAAAGTGGAAAAAACATATTTTTTCACTTCAATAATGCCCTTAACTTAACAACACTTTTTCTAATTTCTTCACAAACTTGTTTTCATTTAGCCACAGGCATCTCAAAATGCAAAAAGAAAACGAAGAACAAAAAAAGAAATGGGTACTCTAGGAGGATCTATTTATTCTGTCCTTATTGATAATCTGGTTCCTATATTAAAAATCTACTTGAAGGGCAACAAAATGCATTCCCAAAACTCTTAGGCACAGAAAAAGTCGAGACAAACCTAAGCAGGGCAATATATTAGGGTCTACAGCAGAGGACAGATACAAAGCATAGAGGTAGCATTTGGGTTCCGGCTGCATATAAGAAGTTCAAAATCAAGACAGAGAGCATGAGGATGCTAAGCTTGAAAATCAGGCAACAGGTGCTGTGTTCCTCACTTCTTACATGCCTCCAACTCCAAGAATCCGGGAGAAGGAATTTTCTTTTGTTTTCAAAGAGGTTTGTAAGGCATTCGTGTGGCAGCATACATCCAAGGACTGGATGTGCACATTGCTCTAGTGTGGCTGAAAGTGGTGTAATGATATTTTCGTGGAAAATAGATGCTAAATTAATATGCACAGCAGCTCTAAGCCATGGTCTGCTATGAAGATTTAAAAATAAACAACTTCAATGACTACAGGTTGTAATATCCCCAGAGTTCTGGAAGGTAGAGATGCATTTACTCTTTAATAGTCCGTGTTACATTTGCTAACGACTCACATTTTAAACAATCTGCTATAGTTTTCAAACACACATAGGCATTTCCATAAGAAAACATCATCCTCCAGAAACACAAACTTAGGGACTGCCTTTGAGTCAGAGACAGAGAAATAAAACATAATATAGAATAACTCATGGCACCCAAAATCTCTGTGACAGTGCCTGGTGAGTCTGAGAAACACCTGTTGGAGACTCCTTGGTGCACATCCGTGTCCGCAACTCTAAGAAGTCCTACAGCAAAGTGTTCTGCTGAGGTTCATGTGTCTTTATCCCCTTCAGCCATCAGTTATTTTTATAAACAGGCTGGGGCTATAGAGGATGGCTCGGTTGGGAATGTGTTTCCTACATAGGCATGAGTTTGGATCCCTAGGACTAGTGTTGAAAAGACAGGCATGCGGAAATGAACCCACACACCTATGGCCACCTAATTTTTGACAAAGAAGCCAAAACTGTACAATGGAAAAAGGACAGCATCTTCAACAAATGGTGCTGGTCCAACTGGATGCCCACATGTAAAAGAATGAAATTAGACCCATACGTATCACCTTGAACAAAACTTAAGTCCAAGTGGATCAAAGACCTTAACATAAAGCTGGACACACTTAATCTATTAGAAGAGAAAGTAGGGAAAACCCTCAAACATTGGCACAGGTGACAACTTCCTGAACAGAACACCAACAGCTCAGGACCTAAGACCAGCAATTAATAAATGGGACTTCATGAAACTAAAAAGCTTCTGTAAGGGAAAAGACACTGTCATTCGAACAAAAGAGCAACATACAAATTGGGAAAAATATTCACCAACCCTACATCTGGCAGAGGGCTAATATCCAAAATTTACAAAGAACTCAAGAAATTAAATGCCAAGAAAGCAAATAATCCAATCAAAAAATGGGGAACAGACCTAAGCAGAGAATTCACAAAGGAAGAATCCCTAATGGCTGAGAGACACTTGAAGAAATGCTCAGCATCCTTAATCATCAAAGAAATGCAACTCAAGAGGACTCTGAGATTCCATCTCTCACCTGTCAGAATGGCTAAGATCCTAAGACCAAATGACAGCACATGCTGGCGAGGTTGTGGAGAAAGGGGAACCCTCCTCCATTGCTGGTGGGAGTTCAGGCTTGTGCAACCACTATGGAGGTCAGTCTGGCGATATCTTAGAAAACTTGGAATAGCTCTGCCTTGGGACCCAGCCATGCTACTTCTGGGTATACATCCAAATGATTCCTCACCAAATCACAAGGAAGTTTCCTCATCTATGTTCATAGCAGCCTTATTTGTAATAACTAGAAACTGGAAACAACCCACATGTCCCTCAACTGAAGAATGGATTAAAAAACTGTGGTACATCTACACAATGGAATATTATTCAGCCATCAGAAACAATGAAATCATGCAATTTGCAGCCAAATGAATGGAACTAGAGAGCTCATCCTGACTGAGCTAACCCAGACCCAGAAGGATGCACATGGCATCTATTCACTTATAGTCGGATTTTAGCCATATAGTACAGGATATCTATACTACGACCAATGTACCAAAGGGAACATGGACATAGTCTGTTTCCTGTTAATGAGACACTTTCCCCTAGTGGTACTGCCTTGTAGGCCCCCAGTGTATGAGGAGGCTCTTGGTCCTCATATGACTGCTGAACTGGGATGGGGGACTGTTAGGTAGTGATATTCCACTCCAGAGGAGTGGGATGGAAGGGAGGGGGTAGAGGGTGGGAGAGCATGACTGTGAGGGGTAGAAAGAAGACACTGTGATGGAGATGTATCCTGGAGTAATAAATAAATATTTTCTAAAATGTTGGTACATTTACACAATGGAATACTACAAAAAAAAAAAGATAAGCATGGAAGTACACACCTAATGGGGTGATGCTAGGCATTCTAAATATTAATTAATTGGTCCTGCTTGTTGTCTGTTACTTTGTTTTCTAATCATTGTCTCTGACTGGTTGAATAAATGCTGAGGCCTGAGATTGGACAAAGACAGAGGTAGGTGGGACTAAAGTGCCGGTTTCAGAAGCAGAGAGCCTTGGGAGAAGAAGGACAAGCAGCTGGGGAGGAAGGAAGATAAATGCCATGGGTTAGAGAAAAGAACAACATTCTATGTGGCCTGAAATATTGTCATAGCATGGAGAATAACCCAGGGGACATATGTATGTATGGGGTCATATTTGGGGAAGAGAATTAACAGCTAGCTTAGAGGGGCTAAGATTGAACAATCCAGGCCAAGACTTGTTAAAATCCATCAGATCTTTGTGTGCTCAATTATAATGGCGGGTTAAGGATTAGCACTGCCAAACAAATATAATGTAAATATTGGTAAATAATTTAATTATTTCTACACACACCTATAATCTCAGTGCTGGGGAGGCAGAGACAGGAAGCTCTTTGGAATTTGTTAGCTAGCAAGTCTAGCCTTATTGGTGAGCTCCAGGTTCAGAGAGAAACCCTGATCAAAAAATAAGGTGGCGAACAATCAAGAAAAACACCAGATGTTGACCTCTGATCTCAGTATGAGCACATATGAGCACACACCCACCCACCCACCCACACACACACACACATATACCATGTGCATACACAATTGTATGACTCAATAAAAAAAAAACAAATAAATGATTGGGGGGAGGGAAAATATCCCCCCTTCTACCTGAGATAAAATAACTCAATTTAAAATAAGGAAAACTTAAACTTTCACATTACCATATCAGCTTTCGTCACTCATAAGTAGTAACCAACTGAGTCTGGTGGCACATCCCTATAACCGCTATTGTCATAGATAGCCCTCAGGAAATTCAGGTAGGAGGATTACAAATACAAGGCTAGCTTAGGCTGTAGAGGCAGATATAGAAGAAGGGATCTAGTAAGCAATGAGGCAAAGTGAAAAGGGCAAAGGGAAGGAGAAAAGGAGGTTGTAAAGAGGGAGGGAGAGAGTGCCTGGGTACCTGCAGTACTAGGGCAATAAAATAAAAAAATAGACTGATCATCCTGAATGTATCACCTCATGTCTTAGTGATCTTCCCAACAGCCATGAGATATGACACCCATGAAGTTGTTTTGTTTTTATGCAATAATTTGACTATAAATTATAATAATATTTTAAAGTACTGAGACGAAAAAAACCTAAAATATGTTTGTTTCTGTTCCCTATTAGGGGAAAAGTCTGATCTCTCACAAGTTATTTCTTCTGGTACATGTACAAAATAATCCTTGTAAAACTTTGTGCAAAGTGTAAACCATAGCTTCCGTCTAATGATTTGAACTAAAGACCATTTTTATATCCATCAACAAAAATAAGCATCGGATGTGCAAACAAAAATTAACCCACAAGTCTCTACTCCTAGCAGCCATTTTCACCCAGGCTCACCATGCTAATTCTTAACCAAACCATGAATAATGGCAAGGGCCACTAAGTATTACCAGAGCAATGGAGATTTTCTTTTTTAAATGAATCTAGAGTTTTCTAAAATACATATGCTCAGATTGTTATTGAACTTAGACCCAGGGAGTTCTCTTACACACCCATCCATTCATTCAATAAATGTACACTGGATATCTGCTAGGCACCAATGATTTTACATGGTATGTGAGATGCCAGGTAAATCTAAACAAGATTCATGGGCATCCTTCACTCTTAGACAAGGGGTGCAGTCTAGACCTTTGCTATTCACAAGGAGCCTGTGATCAGCAGCATGGGAGTCACCTGCAGCCTTTTCAGACATGCAAAACCTCTGGCTACAACTCAAAACTGTGAAATCTCAATCTGCCCTTTCCCAAGGTCCTACAGTGATGCCAGTGCCCTAACTCTCAGCAAGAGTCCACCAGGTACAACAGACAAGACCAGTCAATGCAGAGACCAGAGCGACTTACTGGATGAACACACGTAGATTAATACCAACCCGTTTTCAAAGGCTGTTCAACTTGGCACATGGGTGCAGCAAATCTCAAGTAAACTGACTATCTGGAGCAGCTGTACCAGTCAGAATGTCATTGTAACTCTTTCTGTGCTTGTCAAACATGTTCCCCTTAAACAGCGAGAAACAGATTTCAGTATCTCTCTAGGAACTGAAGGCTGAAATGTCGAGTGGGTGGAACATTTCAAAAGAGAAATATCAGTCACAAAAAGTAACAATTATGTGATTTCTGAGCATCACAATGTACTTTCCTTTGAACACAGCAGGAATGACAGGTTTCATATTAATATCAGAACAAGCAAGAATTTATAAACGGTTTTCATAGACCATGGACTCACCATGGCCACACATCAGTTACAGGCACTGATCAAAAAACAAATAGCCAAACTGGCTTAAAGAAGATGTGATCTAATGCTCAGGAAACAGTCCTACATAATTATCTTTGATTTATTTAGAATAGAACTCTGAACTCTTATTACTGGTTACCACAGAGATTTAAGACTGTTAAGCCTTTAAAAGCCATCTACTTGGTTTAGCTCTGTTCCCCATGTTTTTGAATGGATTATTTGGTTTCTTGAAACCAAGAATTCACAAAGGAGGAATCTCTAATGGCTAAGAGACACTTGAAGAAATGCTCAACATCCTTAATCATCAGAGAAATGCAACTCAAGACGACTCTGAGATTCCATCTCACACCTGTCAGAATGGCTTAGATCAAAAATTGAATTGACAGCACATGCTGGCGAGGTTATGGAGAAAGGGGAACCCTCCTCCATTACTAGTGGGAGTGCAAACTTGTACAACCACTATGGAAATCAATCTGGTGACATGTTAGAAAAATTGGAATAGCTCTACCCCAAGACCCAGTCATACCACTTCTGGGTATCCACCCAAAGGATTCCTCACCAAACCACAAGGATATCTCCTCATCTATGTTCATAGCAGACTTATTTGTAATAGCTAGAAACTGGAAACAACCCAGATGTCCCTCAACCAAAGAATGGATTAAAAAAAAAAAAAAACCTGTGGTACATTTACACAATGGAATACTACTCAGCCTTCAGAAACAAGGAAATCATGCAATTCATAGCCAAATGGATGGAGCTAGAAAAGCTCATCCTGAGTGAGCTAACCCAGACTCAGAAGGATGCACAAGGCATCTATTCACTTATAATTGGATTTTAGCCATATAGCATAGGATAACTATTCTACAACCAACACACCAAAAGGAACAGGAACATAGACTTTGTTACTGTTAGTGGACACTTTGCCCGAGTGGTGCTGCCATATAGACCCCCAAGTGTATGAGGAAGCTCTTAGCTCTCATATGACTGCTGAACTGGGGTGGGGGCTGATATGTAGGGACACCCCACTCTGGAGGAATAAGATAGGTGGAAGGGGTGTAGAGGGTGGGAAAGAGAGAGGGTGGGACCAGGAGGGGTGGAAAGTGGGCACTGTGATGGAGCTATAACTTGAGGTAATAAATAAACAAGCTAGCAGGCCTGAGTCGTTAGAGTCGTTAGGTAGCTGAGTCATGTCCTAGCTCTGGAAGGACCTACAGTGTTGGATAACCATGGTCATGCAAGTCACAGACAAATACTCTAGAAAAAAATTGATTTAGGCCCACAATATATTTGGAGAACTACCAACAGACAGTGACCTAGGTTAGAAGATGATAAAGGGCATGTTAGGTTTTAATGACATTTCTGTGTTTATCTGTTTACACAGGTATCTACCTCTTCATGGAAAAAATGCACAAACACAGAATCAGGTCAGATTCAAGCTAATTAAAGGCAACTTGGCTGCTTATCACAGTCTCATCTGTCTACAATGACTCACTCCTATGAAACCCTCGCTCTGGACTGTGTCACTCCTGCCAACTGACTGATAAACATGGTACTGGAATCAGACCATGAGGAAAATGCTTATCTCTTGTGGTACTAATCAGATACTATGTGAATTTTGAAATGATGGCCTCTTTATATGAATTTGTTATTATTCTAAAAAGATTTAAGTCTAACAAAAAGAGTTAATGAGGTTTGATGAGATGGCTCTCCCAATAAGCATACTTGTTGCTCTTGCAGAGTACCTGGGTTTGATTCCCAGCACCCACACTCAGACTTGCAACCATCTGTAATTTCTACAGGCATGCACATGGTGCACATACATACATGCAGGCAAAACACTCATAACCATAAAATAAATAAATCTTTTTTTTTAAGACAGAGAATGATAAAAGCTAGACATACTGCATAAGAAGGTGAAAACTTAGCCTTCAGGAGTCACAAACCTAGGTGTAGATCTCAACTCAGGCTTTGAAATTTTGAGGTGAGACACCCCGCCTCTCTGGACTTAGAACATGTAATAAAACTGCAAATGTTTATTATGCATGGGAAATATCTACCGTGCATTACTGCCCTCGCCATGAGTAAAGAGACACCACCATCATCACACCACACAATGAGGTCTCCGTTAATGCTCTAGTTCAACAGCAGCACAAACCAAGATGGCAGCTTCTATTTCTTTTCCACCTAGTCAAACTTGGTGGACACATTCCTAACCCTGCTATGGGAATTAAAGGGAAGGCAGCACAGAAAGACTCCAGAACCGTAGCCACAGTGGAAGCACTGTCTGCTGAGCTACTGCTTGGGGATTCTGCTTGTCTTGATAGTGGCTACTGTTAGTAGCTAACTGACTTTTGCCTGATCAACTTCTTTTCCTTTGGGGAATTGAAGTTGCCAGACTTGCTGGATCGGAGGGGTTTTCAACTGTTTGACTCTGCCCAGAGCATGAACCATGTATCTGAGGATTCAAATGGCAGCCCCAGGGCTGAACTTATAACTCTAGCAAGTCCAATCTGGACCTTTTAAGGAAATGACATAAATATAGTTGAGATGCAGGCATTCTCTCCTCTTCTGAGAACAAGAAAAATGCGGGTATATGTTTTATGACAACAGGCAAAGAAAACCTGCCAATGACAGGTATTACAACATATTGAACAACTAGACTGGCTTGATTGTCTAAATGTATAACAAAGGTTTCTGGAACCCTACTGTCTCCTGACCAACCTGAAGCAAGACTGGCTTCAGAGAAGGAGTCCCACTTTAGACACTTGGGTTATTTAGGCAACTTAGTGAAATGTGCCTCTGCAATGCAGCTAATGTGTTTTAGGGAGGCTATAAACATGGGCATCCCACTCTCCTCTGTTTCTTTTCCAAGGCTCAGGAAAAAGACTGGGTGAAGACACTCTTTGGCCATGTGGTCAACCTGACCTTACCCCTCCCACACCTTTTAGCCCTTGCCATGGCCCCATTTGGGGCAGAGGCCTCCTTGGGATTTCTACAACATACCGCAACTCCTCCTGTGTTCAACCAGCTTGTTTCATGGAAAAAGCAGCAGGCAGCAAAGGAATTCAGGCCACACCATCACCAGTGTGGCCTAATGGACGTGGAAAGAGGATCGTGCCTTAGGGATGAGGCCTGTGTTGGTTGGTACACTGCTATTACCACAACTTGAAAGGGGAAGTTCACATGAGGCCTGCGGTTGGCTTCTCAACCTTACTGGTAGGGTTGTATGCCAGGAAGGAAATTGCTGTCCCTAAATAAACAATAGGCCAGGCACTGTGCAACAGCAATGGAGCAGGCAGTGGCTGCTGGTCTGGACTGTGCTGACCAAGATGCAAGTCAAAAAGCTAAGGTTTCAATACTACAAGAATTTCACCTCAACTCAGACTCATCAGAGACATCTTTTTAGAATCCAAATCACCAGCATATAGCCTCCAGACTTGATAGAATTTTTAAAGCAAAACACTTACTCCAATCTTTTCATTTGCCAGGTGAGACCAGTGAGGGGCAGAGGGAGGAGGTCTTGACAGATGCTTGGAAACAAGGGATGGAAGTCCCTTGACCATTTTTTTCAACATTCATTTATTTCTTCAAGTTACATTTGAGTCGTAGGCCCCTCCCCCATCTCCTCCCTTGCATTACCAACTTAAAAAAAATCTTCTTAGACCTAGAACAACCTTTTAATTCCTAAACAACTTTTTTTTGTTTGTTTGTTTTTTTTTGAGACAGGGTTTCTCTGTGTAGCTCTGGCTGTCCTGGACTCGCTTTGTAGACCAGGCTGGCCTCGAACTCATAGAGATCCGGCTGCTTCTGCCTCCCGAGTGCTGGGATTAAGGGTGTGCGCCACCACTGCCCGGCATTCCTAAACAACTTAAAACTTAACTGTGAGACTTTAACTATCTAGTCGTCAACCACATCAGAGACCTGAGAAGGATAAATATATCTGAATAAACAGGAAGTGCAGAGCAAGCAGTTTCCAAAACTAAGAAATGACAGACAACCGGCTGCCTGGACAGTCCCCAACTTCTCTCAATACATTGAAGCAAGGGCTTTTTCTTGCCTGGTGGCTAGCTTGCCACTATTGCGGCCATCTCCAAATGGAGATTCTTTGGTGCTCATCATCTACTTGGAGTAGAATGGGGGGAGGGGGATGTTCCCAGGAACTGACATGTCTCAATATCAAAAAATCCTAAGTTAAGAAAACATCTTTAAATGCCATATTCTACAGATCTCTTGAGGTTTTTGAAGACCACCTATCTATCTCCATATATTTGAATAAATAAACCAGGGTCAGCTGGACAACTGAAACTTCTCAAGAAAAGGGATCAGATACCAAAGAATACAAGTAGCCCAGATGATCCAGCCTCACAGACTCCCTCAATAGCTCTTTCCTCAAAAATTTACATCCACAACAACTTCAAAACAGCTAGCTAAGATGATCCAGCTTCACAGACTATTCCAGTCAGGACTTCAGTAAAGCCCTGAACTTTCCCACCCAATAATCAGCTTCTGACTACAAACTTCTCAGGACTTTTAAATAACTGCACACAAAAAGATTGGACAAAAAATATGTTACTATTAACTTGTTTAACCATTTTTCCATTCTTATTTGGGTCCCCAAACAGGTTTCCTACATCCCACATCAGCAGGAAGCAATTTTAAGAGAAGGACGTCCCATTTCCAGAAGGTGGAGTGGGTAGGTTTTTTTGGTCATTTGATGGGTTATAGATGTTTGTTGTTATTTAGGGGGACTGCTTACTAGTTGTTAAATGATCTTGTTAAACAAGGTTTAGGACCTGGAGTTTCTCTCTTTTTCTTTTCTTTATTTTTTCTTTCTCTCCTATGGGGGGGAAGACTTGAAAAGAAAAAAAAGGATATAGACATGACATAGGAATGATAAAGAAAAAAGGATAGATTAGTGAATCTGTTCTTGTCTCAAGAGGAGAAGTATGCTTGAGATACAAAATTAAGGTTATATTTGGCTACATTGGTATTAATCTTTGTATAATGATACAAAATTAAGGTTAACTCTTTTAAAGTATTGTAACTATGTAATTCTTAATAATGCAAAATGCAATGTGAAGCTCTAGGCCTCTTGATAGCAACTATCACAAACTGTTTAGGATAATTAAGAAATGCAAACTAATAGTCATTCAAACTTGTCATATTGTTAGGTACCAGTTTAGTGTGTCACAGATGTTTTCCTTGACCATTTATTATGCTATAAACCATTACGTTCTTACTATGTGAATCACTTATTTTTTTTTTTTTCTCCACTGGGTTCTCCTTTCGAAGATATGTGAAAGTCTTTTCAACATGCAAAGCATGACCGTGTTCAGAGCTGAGACTCTCTTCCTAAAGTAAGCTTATTTAATTCTGTTTCTCTGGTGGCCTTTTCCTCAAATGTAGCATCTGTTTTTTATACAGGCAAAATTCAATTTCCAGATTAAAGGGGAGATTCCTTGAACATCTATTAGGTACCAGGAAGTTTCCAATGGAATCTTCAAAGTCCAGTCAAGGAGAACAAGAATAATAACTTAAGGTTCTTATTTTAGTTTGTTGTTGTTGATGATGATAGGTATTTGTTGGGGAGTGTTAATTGCTGTTTTGTTTTGCTTTAGATAGGGTCTCATGAATTTATTACAACTGAGTGCTATCATACTCATAGGTAATGGTTTTTCTCTTAACAATTTTATTGTTGTTTTCCTAACTGATAATTACACATCATCCCGCATAATAAATGCAATGTAATTGGAAGCATGACAATTTAGAGAGGGAAAGAAAAGCAGGAGGCAGAAATAATGTTAGTACCTATTTTAGGTGTCAACTTTTTGGTATATTTCCCCCCAAATATATCAAAAAAATTATTCTACATTGATAAATAGAAGCTCTTTATATATTATAGCTATAGTATCCTTATAATCCAGAAGACAGAGGCAGGGAGACTATTAGAATCTAGTTCAAAACCTGCCTGGGAATCACACTGGGACACCTTCTCTAAGAGAGTAGTAACACATATATACCCTTTACACTATATAGTTGTTACCTAAAGTAAAGGTTATTCTTCTTTAAATTTATTCTTCTTCTTTAAAAATACTTTTCTTTAAATTGAACAATTAAATTTAAATTTATTTTAATTATTTAATTTTCATTAAATTTAAAATTAATTTTAATTTTAATGCAACTGTAGTAAGAATTCTGGAATTTTGGTTTCTTTAAAAAACACAGAAATATTAAAATAATATGTTTTTGTTTTAATCCCAGGTGTGGGGATATGGGGCTGCTTCACAGCAGTTGACTATGATTTGCCTCATGCTCTAGCAGAGGAGTGCTTTTGCCAGCTGCAGATAGTTTCTGCAATTGTGTGACATTTGGAATCATGGGAATTTTTCAGAGGTTATATAAATGCTAGAGCTCTGATAGGTGGGATTGGTGGTTGGGGTCCTTCAGGGGGGGCTGGTTGCCATGCTCAAAGAAGAAACAAGAAGATAATTATTAGATTCAGAGATCTCCCTCCCCTCTATCCTTCTCTCTCTCCCATCTAGTGATAGGGGTAAAACTGTGGGATAAAGGGTAGTAAAAAAACCCCACAAAGAATCAAAAAAGAGGCTAAAATAACAGCTAAGATATAATACACATAACATAAAACTCACCCATTTAATTCAGTGGCTTGTGTAACCATCATCACTATTTAATACTACAACATTTTCAAGTCCCCAAAGCTTTGCACCATTAGAGTCTCTCTCCTTTCCCTGGGGTTACTACCAATCATTCACCTTTCTGCCACTAATCTGCCCATATTGGACACTTCATATAATCAGAACCAGGTAACAGATAGCTTTTGTGACTGGCTTCCTTTAGTTATAGTAATGTCTTCACAGTTATCCAGGTTGCTGAATGCCTCAGTAATTCCTTATTTCTTCTTGCTGGGTAACATTTGACTGTATGGATGCCTCCATCTGTAATTCTTCATGATGGACACTTTAGTGGTTTTCCTTTGTAGGTATGACAAATGATAGTGACACTTGTTTTCAATTTTGTTGGGCGTGTTCCTGGATGTAGGATTTCTGGGTCATATTAACTACTGCCCATTGAAGTACTGCCCAGCAGTTTTCCAAAATGGACTGCACCATTTTACATCCCCATAGGAACATTTGATCCTTCCAATTTCTCCTCAATGCTTATTTGTCTTTTTTATTTTAGCCATCCTATGGGGGGACAGAGTTAATCTAAATATAATTTTATGTACAGTTCTCTAATGACTAATGATACCTAGGGTCCTCTGATGTTCATATTGGCCCCCTGAATACTTTTTTTTTTTTTTGAGAACGTCTGTTTAACTCTCTTGTCCAATTTTCAATTGGGATATCTGTTTTTCATTGTTGAGCCTTTTCTCCTTTTAAATGAGTATTTTATACAAAGGTAATATATATTTCAAGCTACCCAACACATGTGATTTGTTCTGCCTATGGTGAATTATAACAAAGTAAGCACTGGGCATATGCCAACCAGCTTACACATCAGGGAATGAGCACCAGTGCCAAGGTATTCTCCCCTAACTGCTCCTCTCCTACTCTAAATTAGCCACCATCTGGGTATTTCACACCATTAATTAGTTTTGACTGACACAAAAAACATCATGTTTTTCATGCTCTTTTGGATATTTACTCTTTCAAATTATTTTGTGGATGTTAATTGTGTTGTTGCAGAACAGTATCTTGCTACTTCTTGCTCTACAGCCTTTCATGGAATGAATAGGCTAGGTCTTATACAATCATCATTAGAGTTATTCTAGATGATCTGAGTTTGTTAATGTCATCATTACTGACATTCTTCTATAAATTTCAGTTTATAGCTAATAGAAGATTGATTTTTAAATATGAGCCAGACTTTTGGCTAAATTTTTAACTTTTAATCTAAACACAGACACATTTAAGATTTACTGTTCTTACCATTATGTTTCCTCTAAATAAAAAAAAATGCTTTTATTTATTCCTTTTTAATCCTTAGATTTGTGATATTGTACTACCAAACAACAGACACCCCAACCTCAACCATGGTGAAAGTAATCAACAGTCGCTGTAAAATATATCTGCTACAGCTTTCTTTTAGCCCACAGCTCCTAGATTAAGACAACTCTCCACTTCTAATCTCAAGATGTTTTTGCAGATGCTGCATTTACCCAAGACTTTCTCTGTGTCTACTTATGCCACCTTCATTTTTCTTATACTTTCACTAAGGAGAATAACACTGATATCCAATTATTAATGCAACTTTGCAGTTTTCCATGTTATCTGTCACGACATTCATTTTCACTTAGATAACTCATAGTGGTATTTATTCAGACAATTTCTTCCTGTGCTTTGGTAGGTCTGGGCAGAAACATGGAGCTTAAGTGGAACACATACAGGACAGATAGTTCTTCCTTCTATTCCATTTAGAAATACTTTTCCTATGATCCATCTAGCTCCTTCCACAAACATTTGGTACAATTCTCTGAAGATGACATCTGAACCAACAAAATTTGTGCTTTGGTTCTGAGGGGTTTTTGTTTGGCTTGGTGGTGAGTTTTTAAATGACATCATCATTTTCTTTGGACTCTAAGATATTTGAATATTCTATTTCTACTCTCATAGTTTTGGCAGGTTGTATTTTTAATAGAATTTAGTCATTGGCCTAAATTTTCAATTTTTTTATCATGAATCATTCATTAAGTATTCTCCTGTTTACTTTTAAGGTTTTGAGTGATATCCCCATTTCTATTGCTTTGGTTATTTGAGCTGTCCCTCATGTTGCAGAGGCTTCTAAGTAGGACTTGTCATTTTTGTGAATCTATTCAGACAGTTGGCATTTGGCTTTGGTGCTCCTAGCTAGAAAATGTTGACTTCTCAATTCACTAATTTTGACTTTTGTTCTTTTTTTTTGGTTTTTCGAGACAGGGTTTCTCTGACTATCTCTGGCTGTCCTGGACTCGCTTCGTAGACCAGGCTGGCCTCGAACTCACAAAGATCCGCCTGCCTCTGCCTCCCAAGTGCTGGGATTAAAGGCGTGCGCCACCACCGCCCAGCTTGTTCTTTTTTTTTTTTCCTTCTACTTTCTCTTGATTTCTCTTCCTTTGCTTCTAGGCTTAAAAAGTCTCCTCTGAACCAACTGTATGGCTTGCTCTTCCCCACATTCCTTAAACTTCTTAGCCACTCTGATGGCCCTCACAGCTTACTACCCATAACCCAGCCCATCCATTGTTTACAATTGTGCCAGTTTTCCAAGGCCTTCCTCTAAATGCCACTTTCTCCAACAATCACTCCCTGCCCTTCCTTACTCATTTGATATCCTCTGGGTTCCCATAGCTCATTTCTGTTTTTCTTAGCTAATTTTGTAACCTGGGTGTCCACCTACTATCAACATCTGAATGACTTATAGTTCAGGTCTTTTTGTTGCTATTGTTATGTTTTGTTTTAAGATCCACCATATGGTACTGTGCACAAGATAACTGCTCAATAAACACTGATATGTTTGACTGAATTTCAGGAGTGATATTTTCACAACTACCAAAGTTAACAGTGATTATCAACTCGTAACACACTCAAACAATTAGAGTCAAATATATCATAGGAAGAGTTTCAGCAAGAAAGAAAAAAATGCTGTCTTTTCTATCTTACTTGTTCTAAAGATAATTAAATACCACTCATAGCCTCATAGCTACATTTAACTGGACATTTTGCTTTTGCTTTCTTTGGATGTCACTTACAACCCACAATTTCCTCCCTATTTAAGAAAATAGTTAATGGGTAGAAACGGTTTCAAGCTGTAAGATGAGAAGATGAAGAAATTTCCCATGGGGGAAAACTAAGCTACAGGATAATCCTAGTATCATAAATGAATGGAGCACATTTTTTAAAGGTTTATCTGGTTGGATCTAAGACCAGAAGGAAACACATACCTGGCACAGTAAATCTAACCAAGAACCCATGTTGGGAGCTCATAGTTGCAAGGAATGAACCTATAGTATTATTCTGTTAAATGGACATAGTTTTGAACTGTCCTCTGCATGTACCCCTCTTCCCTTAGAGCAGCTCTTAGACCTTATCAGAGAAGCTTCTCTGTGAAGCAGCAGATGGGGATTAACACAAAACTCAACCCTGGTAAAAGTCACAAGAAGAAGTGTTAACAGAGTGTTTTGCCATAAATGACACATCTGTAGCATTATCTACATACACAAAAGGCTCAGGGGCCATCCCATCAGGGTATAACTAGTTTAAGAGCTAGAGGTCAGGGGAGAGCAGAGCAAAATGATCTTCAGGATAACAGGGCTGATAAACTCATGAACTCACAGGGGCTGTGGCTGCCTGCCCAAGGCCCCCCAAAAATGAACCCACTCAACATCCTAGCACGAAGGGGTAGGGATTCAAATGCGTCCACACTAAATGAGGACCTACAGCAAGTTGATGGTGTCTGAGGAAGAATTTGTCTTCTTTCAGGTTTATTTTATTGAAAACAAAAACAGGGCTTTCTTTGCAAGTCTGAACATATCATGCCTCACTGTTAAAAGATTCCATGATACATAAGACTCAGAGCTCAGAGTGGGAAACGGGATCCATGCTGACTATAGGAGACATATCTGAAGGTTAGATACCATACATGTGAAATGAATCAGCCCTATCTCACACCACCAAGTACAGCATTGAGCCTTTGCAAACATACAATGGCTTCTCCAATACCCAGAGCTGACTCTGCTGTTCTAAGATGTAAGTTTGTTCAGAAATATTTATCCTTCTCAGGTCTCTGATGTGGTTGAAGACTAGATAGTTATAGTCTCACAGTTAAATTTTAAGTTGCTTAGGAATTAAAGGATGTTCTAGGACTAAGAAGATATTTTTAAGTTGGTAATGCAAGTCAGGATGGAAACAGTTTGGTTTAGAACTTTAAACTCATTGAGATAGATAGAAAATAGAATATTAATATGAGTGGCCAAGTACATATGGACTGGACATTGGGAATGTATGTTATATCTTATAATTTTCATTATGGCCTAATTGTTCTTATTGTTTTGTATTGCATTAACTGTTATAAGAAAAAGAGCAAAAATACCAACACAAATCTTTACAGACCCTGAAAGAACAATTCTCAACTTCATATGGAATAACAAAAAAACAAGAATACCTAAATCAATCTTATACAATAAAAAAACATCTGGAGGTATCACCATCCCTGATTTCAAGCTATACTACAGAACAATAGTATAAAAACAGCAAGGTACTGGTATAGAAACAGACCAGTGGATCAATGGAATCACATTGAAGACCCAGAAATAAACTCACACACCTATGGTCACTTAATTTTTGACAAAGAAGCCAAAACTGTACAATGGAAAAAGGACAGCATCTTCAACAAATGGTGCTGGTCTAACTGGATGTCAACATGTAAAAGAATGAAATTAGACTCATTCTTATCACCTTGCACAAAACTTAAGTACAAGTGGATCAAAGACCTTAACATAAGGCCGGACACACTAAATCTAATAGTAGAGAAAGTGGGGAAAAGCCTTGAACTCATTGGCACAGGTGACAACTTCCTGAACAGAACACCAACAGCACAGGTGTTGAGATCAACAATCAATAAATGGGACCTCATGAAACTGAAAAGCTTCTGTAAGGCAAAAGACACTATCATTCGAACAAAACGGCAGCCTACAGACTGGGAGAAAGTCTTCACCAACCCCACATCTGACAGAGGGCTAATATCTAAAATTTGTAAAGAACTCAAGAAATTAAACACCAAGAAACCAAATAATCCAATCAAAAAAATGGGGAACAGAGCTAAACAGAGAATTCACAAAGGAGGAATCTCTAATGGCAGACACTTGAAGAAATGCTCAACATCCTTAATCATCAGAGAAATGCAACTCAAGAGGACTCTGAGATTCCATCTCACACCTGTCAGAATGGCTAAGATCTAAAACTCAAATGACAGTACATGCTGGTGAGGTTGTAGAGAAAGGGGAACCCTCCTCCATTGCTGGTGGAAGTGCAAACTTTTACAACCACTGTGGAAATCAGTCTGGAAATATCTTAGAAAACTCTTATTGGACTAAAAGGGGGAGCTATTGGGGAAAAAAGGATATACCTTAAAAAGAAAAAAGCAGATAGGAGGGTGGGACTGGGAGGGGGAAGAGGGAGTGGAGTATGATTGTGATGTAACTTGAAGAAATAAATGTTTAAAAAAAAAAAAAGATGTAAGCTTCTGCACAGTTTCCCAAATAAGTGCTGAAAGAAAAGCTACTTGACTTATGAGCCATACTAGTAAAACTGTAGATTCGAGGGCACAAAACAAGTGTGACTTTCGAGAGTACTTATCCAAACCCTAGCTGCAAACAGCTAGCTGTAGGCTTTTGAGCAGGTTGCTTATTTTCTCTAAACCACAGTTTAATCACTCAGAATGGGATCATCATGTCTATTCCCAGGTTTACTGCCTAACCTCTGTATGTGGGAGTAGACCTCTCTGTTGGTACAGGAAGCACTCTACTTAGTGATGTTATTGTTTTATTGCTCTTGTTTATTATCTGTAAAAAGAGCAGGAACATGCTTGTTTGTTTGCTGTTCATTTACTTTACTTGCAAACAACACTGGGGATCGAAGTGGGGTGTCATACATTGTAGAAGAATTTTAATCCAGCCACATGGCTACTCTGGCTGGAATACAGACATGCCTTTAATACCAGGAGACAGACGCAAGAAGAGCTCTGAGTTCAAGGACATCCTGGGATAGAGCAAGTTTCAGGTAAAGAAAAGCTTAGGTCCAGGCATGGTGGTACATGCCTTTAATCCCAGCACTGGGGAGAGCGAGGCATGCAGACCTCTGAGTTCTAGGCAGTTCTGTTCAGGAAGTTGGCTTGAGTCAGTGAGTTGAGAGACAGTGCAGTGGAGCTGAGTTCATGGCAGTTCAGTTCATAGAATTCAGAGGCAGTTTTACCAGGAGAGTTTTACAGAGAGAGGTTGAAAAGAGAACAAGTGAAACACAGGGGAAGACAGAATGAGGCAGAGAATGAGAAGGAGCCAGAAGATTAGAACAGATTGCTAGAGTTAGTGTGAGGTCAAACAGAAGAATTCAGTCGAGGCCAAGAGAGAAGCCAGATTGAATTAGTCTGCTTGGAGAGGAGTTTGAGCCAGAACTGCTGAGTTGAACCAACCTGCCAGAGTTCAGAAAGAGCTAGAAAGGGTGAGCTCATTCAGCAGTAAGTCTCAGAGGCTGAAAACATTCTAGGCCTAGATTAAATTGTATAGAGGCTAGGAGCTTCCAGGACTAGACAGACCTAGGTTAGCAAATGGAGGCAGTAAGCCTTGGAGATGATGATTACATCAGGAGAAACAAAAGTTACTTTTTCATCTAAAGTTACTTTTATTTTTGGCACACAACATGGGGCACCAAATTTTGTTTTTTAAACAATATTCCAAACTTGGAGTTTACCAATAAACTCAGGAGGCAGATGCTGGGGTGAAAGCCTGCTACCTCAGAAAGGCTGAGAAAGCACCCAGCTAACCTTCCTCTTCAACTGACTTTCCAGAAAGGAAAAATTCCATTATCCCCCTCCACACCATCTCAAAAAAACTTCACTCTGAATGTCCCTCCTTTCTACTTCCTGGGCATCTCTCTATCCATCCTCCTGACTTTCTTTCACTCTGTGTTTTTTCCCTATGTTCACCATCTGTCAACTAGTTGCTTGCTCTGCCTTTGGACCAGGTTGACTTTATTTAGTCCTGTTTACAATAAATGAAAAGTTCTTGGATTAAAGGTGTGTGCTGCGGCTAAGTCACACCACAACTAGAAATAGGTTTTTCCAGTACACCGTCTCACAGTGTGATCAAATATCCTGCAACAACACATGCTAACAAGTGCCCTACTACAGGACCACACCCCAGAAGGTCATATTCAAGCCTGGAGACCTAACCAGAAGCTGTATATGATACAAATCTTCCTATGAGTACAGCATCCTGGGAGAAGAAATTACTTTAATCAAGACCTTGAACTGCCCCAAAGATGAACAAAATAAACCTAAAAAGTCGGGAATCAAAAACAAAACAAAACAAGGAACCCTGAAAGCCATTTCCCAGTACCTCTGACTAGATCCCAGGACTCAGTTCATGAGGGTTACTGGGCTGTGGTTGGATCAGGTTTGGATTCAAAGGTTCCCCTAACCCTGTAGACCCGAATGAATTAAATTTGATCAACTGGTAAGATTCCTCTTAGGGGACCCTGAACCTACCTGCAAGACAGCATCACAAATATGAGCAGTCACCTGCCAGGGAATGGCACCAAGCTGCAATGCTCAGTTTTAGTAAGAGAAGCCAGCCTTGCCTCAGTTACAGCTGAATGCAGGTATATCCTTTGTGAGCCAAGAGAAGGCATTGGAGCATCTTAACTAGGTTCATTCTGGTCCTGCTTCTTGCTTAAAACAGCCTTCTGAAGCCGGGCGTAGTGGCGCACGCCTTTAGTCCCAGCACTGGGGAGGCAGAGGCGGGCGGATCTCTGTGAGTTCGAGGCCAGCCTGGTCTACAAAGCGAGTCCAGGACAGCCAGGGCTACACAAAGAAACCCTGTCTCGAAAAACCAAAAAAAAAAAATAATAATAATAATAAATAAATAAAATAAAACAGCCTTCTGTTTAAAACAGTCCTCAGGTATAAACAACACTCAAGAGGTATGGCCCATGGGACACCTGCCTCAGCTGCCCACATGCCGCAAAACTGAAGGTCCGCACTCAACAAAAATTCCATATTTTGATGACATCATGCCTCTGACTTCTTAATCTACTGTAGTTAACAAGCTCCTAAGACCAAGTATGATTTCTGAAATTATACTGAAACTCATACATCATTCTGGGATATCATTTGATAAAGTCTGCTGAAGAATGGATAATTTCTGCTGTACTAGCAAAAGGTTGATATTCTTTCTTCCTTTCTTTTCTTCTTTTGTGTATATGTGCTTGCATGTGTGTGTATGTGAGGGGGTGAGTAAGTGTCTCTGAACATGTTTGTGGGCATGCTCATACAAGTGTGTACACACATGGAGGCCAGAGATCCATATCAGGTGCCCTTGTCACTCACTCTCCACTCCATGTCTTGAGACAGGTTGTCACTGAACCTGGCTGGAGCTCACCAATTGCCGGGGCTGATTGACCAGCAGGCCCAGAGAGCCACCTGACTCCACACCTCCCTTGCTGGGACTTTATGCTTGCACCATCATGCCTGGAGTTTATGTTGGTGCTGAGCTGAGGATCTGCTGAACTCAAGCTCCCCCTGCTTATTTAGAATATCTATATGGCAAGCTAGTTACTAGCCAAGACATCTTCCCATCCCAGAAAGCAGTCTTTGTCAATTGTTAAGCAAGTGAGGGAACACAAGGCCTTTCTCTGTTCAATCTGGGCTGTTTTTTTGGCTTGAAGTTTTCTGACCCACCTCAGTAATTATCATTCTCCAGCATTGGTTGATTTTTTGAATTACAAGCAAAACAAACAAATAAAAACTTAATCCTTTCCCTTCCTTGTGCGAATTTTGGAGCTGTGGGGCCATCTTCTTCAGACAGGCAAGGAGAAGTTGCCTGAAAAACAGATTAAAAAAACAAACGCCAGAGAAAAAGGCATGTGCTGATAAGGCACGTGTTGATATTTCTTGAGTCCCTGGATCAAGCTGTGCCTAGAGCCTACTCTGTTTTGGTTTGGTTTTAAAATTACTGTTGATGTTTTGCTTTGTTTTTTCATATAAATAGGCCAATAAATTTCCTTTTGCCTTCAGCAACTCTGAATTAGATTCTCATTGGCTTAAAAATTCTAACCAAAAAAAGTTTTGAAAATAGCTAACAAGTACTGCCAGTCACATAATTCATTTTCTTTTTACTCTTAAAAATAAAGTTTATCAATGAACTCAAGAAAGTGCAAGCTTTGGACAGCATGCTCACATCATGTCAAATTGATAATTAAAACAGGTTAGGAATATATTCTTTCAAAGAATATATTAATATTCTTAATATATATTAAGATATAGCATTAAATAGAGAAAAATGAAAGCCCAGCCTTTGAGCTGTCCTTGTATGCGGTTCTCCAACAGAGCAGAAAGGATCTTAGTAAAGAATCTTCAGCCACAGAGTCAGAAAAGGAGCCCCAGGTACTCCACAAGAAAGGAATTTGTCAAAGAAGTGCACACAGTTTTCTACGTGCAAACATGGGACGTACCTGCCAGACCAAATCAGGGCCAAATTTAAAGCATGGAGATTCCTGCAAGAAGATAAACCATCAGTGACTTCATTTCTTTTTCCTTCCTCTCCTTTTCACTCAGGAGACTTCAGCCCAGGCTCAACTGAGTGGTAGAAGGTGTGTCTGCAGAGACATCTATACAGATGCCTTTTCCAGGACTTACCCTGCAGAGACATCTGCACTAATCAGCAAGTCTGAGGGACACTCAGAGCTCCCAGAGAGCAATGGGCTGGAGCTCAAACAAAGCTTGAGAGAAGCAGGATTTGCAGGCCTTCACAGAAAGCCCCATTTGCTGAGTTGATATAAATGTTTGTGGAAACAAATGGGATCCAGACCTTCCCCCTCAGTTTCCCTAAGGAACAAGGGACAATTATGAATTATCTTGTCAGCTGAAATTCATGCCATCTTCCTGAAACTAGAGGACTCTTCAAGAGAGCCTTTTTTTTGTATTTCTGAACATGCCATAGTGGCACATGTAATCCTGGCACTGGGGAAAGAGAGACAGGAGGATCAGAAGTTCATGATCATTTTTGATTACAAGTAAATTTGAGGGCAGCATGAGTCACATGAGACATAAGGCTGTCTTTAAAAAAAGCAATCTATTCCTTCTTAACTTATATTTGGCAAAGTACTAGATAAAGCTGATGATGTTCAGTCAAAGCCAAGACAAAAAACAAACTCAAATTCCAAGGTCTGATTTAAGTTTGTTCAGTAGTCCCCACTAAAGCTTGTCCTATCTGGGTTCCCAAAATTCCCCCTATTTTCTAATGTACAAAATTAGATGAGATAGGAGCCTGTCACAAGTACACATATGATGTAGGAGATGATCCTTCACCAAGGGTCTCTATAACTCAATTTAGGTATGTGGAGTCTAAACGCTAATAGGACCAGATTTCCCCATAGATGAAATACAAGACAAAACTCCTGTGATCTAAGAGGCACCCAAAAGGACAACAGAACTTGGACTCTGTTTCCTGGAAGATACATTGATCTTTATTTGTCCTAAAACTATGATTCTATACCTACAATCAGCATCATCAACATCCATTAAAGAAAAAAATTTAAGCTCAGTTCAATGAGAATATGTTTATATTAATTTCCCTCTGATATTTTATGCCTTCCCACTTAGCTAGATTAAATGCATGTTCTTAACTTACTTTTTATGTTATAATAAGATATGAAGCTAGAACAGTAAATAGAATAAAACAGAATTTCTACTTTAAACAGTCACCAAAAATGTAGTTGTCTTTGAATGGTGACATTTAACAAGGAAACACCTACCATACTAGGCAAGATGACTCTCAAGGGATTTCTAGAATTCTCTTTGTATTTAAATAAATAGAAATTTGGAAATAGATTATATACAACCTCTTCCTTATTGATTTTGTGTTGAAGATTGAGCCAGTCAATATAAAGGTAGGTAGAAGGGGGCTAAGCCACACTTTAAATAAAAAGCAACTCATTTTTCTCTGTCTCTCTGTCTCTCTCTCTCTCTGTGTCTCTCTCTCTCTCTCTCTCTCTCTCTCTCTCTCTCTCGTGTGTGTGTGTGTGTGTGTGTGTGTGTCAATGTTTTGTTTTCGGTTTTAGTTTTAGTTTTTGATTTTTGATTTTTTTTCTTTCAATCTAATTTCAGGTTTGATTGCAATGTGAACAGAAGTTGAAATCCCACTGATCAACAACTATGTTCTAAGTACAGAGTAAGTTTCCTTTCAAAATAAATTAAAGTTACATAAATTAACAACCCACAGCTAGTATTCATCATTATTGCTTAATCTGATTAGTATTTCATTCAAATGACACTTTTCAAACCAGCTTGTTCGAGCATCTTGAGTGTCCCGATCCAGGTAACTGACCTAGAGATGTGGAACTGTAAAGTCAACATGCTACACTATCGCCACAAAATCAAGTCCTTGGGTAAAAACACCGTCGCCAACTAGTTAAGAAAAAAAAAATCTCAAGTTACAATTGTATATGCCAAGAATTCAACAGTTCCCATAAGTGTTTTTCTAGGGTTTGGAAACTTTTAACAGACAATCTGAAATCCTGTACCATGAGGCAGGGACATCAGTGACCTGCAAGGACACTTCAAGATCCCCACAGGCCAACAGGGTATGGGAAGCTCTGAGTATGAAGTCAACTATACAATCACCAAACTCCAATTTGTTCATGCTGAAAACATTTTCTTCTTAATATACCAATTTAAATTAAATTATTTATTCTTAAAATAAACATTTTTATCATTTGTTTCCTTCTGGAAAAAAAAGAAAATTGGAAATAGAAGAGTTTGAAAGTCTAGACTTTGGCAAATCAAACATGTTACATTTACATTTGTTTCTTGAGCATAGACCAGGATGCACCCATCACCACCGACTTGATTATTCCTCACATACCCTAAACTCAGTCAGAGGAATTTTTTTTTTAATTACTGAAGTAGTTTCTATGCCTCTCAATAGTACTTCTATACTTTGCAAGTATTTAAAATTATTCTTACTTCTAGGCTGGCTAAAGAGAAATACTGGAGTTAAAGCATCATTCTTTCAAAAGTGAGTACTGGGAACTGTAGTTTCCTGATTTAATGATTCAAATGCATCACTGTGTCAAATCATAGTTTCTCAAAGGTGTCTGTTCATAAGCAGGATTACTTGATTTAGAAGTAAACATTTGTATTGCTCAAACAAAAGAGTTCTTAAAGGCATCAGTCACACTGTGGGAAGGAGCCCAGCTCCTTTCAAACAAGGGCAACTTGAGCCCTTTATTCTTTTGCCTGAAAAAGCTCTTTAATTAAAGGGTCAATAAATGAAATTCACTGAGAAATGAAAAATGACCCATGAGCGGTGCACCCTCCCTGGTGTCTAGGGAAAAACGCTGGATTCATGTACATGTTTGTCAGTCACTATCCAGTCACAACAAACTCCCAGGCACAGCTGGTTTGACAAACATACTTAGTTCCTTACCTTCATTTCGATGACAGTCTGGAGAGCCTTCGTCTTGGCTGGCTCCGGCTGAAGTTGACTCCTTCGGTGCAATTCCTGGGGAGGAACACGATAGAAATAAGCCTGACGGTTCATCCTTCTGTTATAGCATGACCTCTACACAGCTACCACACAGCCCACCAGGTCCAGGTTCCCTGTGTGCAGACATAAACAAGCCACAGGTGCCTCTTCCCCCACACTCCTCAGCATCCCTCCTGCCCGCAGCCTGTGCTCCTGGGAAAGGCTCCTGGCACATGCGCTATTTCTGAAACTTCCATCAATAATTAATGTCAACTGTGACAAAGCCAGAAAGTAATCATAGTCCAAACACTGTTCAACATGGGCTGCTGCCCGGTCTTCAAGTCATAATTTACTGAATTATATTACTCTGTGCTCCCAGCACAAACACAGCAAGGAGACAGAGGAAAGAAAGTGACTGAAGTCGCTGCAAATCTGCTGCTCGTGGGGCATTCTGCTGCCGAGGCAGGTATGCAGTGAGCAATTTAGAGCCATTTCGGTACAACTGTGACACTTTCTGGAGCAGTCTGTGGAGTCCCTGTGAATCTCTCACTTCTGAATTTGCACTTTCGGTTCTTGCTCAAAATCACATCTGTGGGTGATATGCTTACAGATCAGAAGCCAAGAAATTAAAATTGGCATTAAAGACAACTATGTCAAAGGAGAGACAAAACTGGTCGAAACCAGATGTATATCCAAGAACTCCTAAAAGGCTGAGATTCCTTTAGCTAACCAGCAAACAGCACCATTATGATTTTAAGCTTGAAGGCTCCCCTGCCACTGGTCTCTCTTCAAAAGAACCGTTTGCCAAGACTTTGAAAAGTCATCTTAGCAGGAAAGAAAACACAGGGCTGTGCATGTCATGTTTTGATTTCCTTAACAAATATCAACAGTTTAGTGAAAGTTGTTACCAGGAGGGTAAATACAGGACTCACATACGCAGGCTGCTGATATGGGTCATTTGCATTTATAAAGATTCCATTAAGATTTACTTCTTGGTCCAGAAAAGCAAATTTAGAATCAATATGGAGTACGTCCAGGCTTTTGAACTACTGAACCATAAACGCTAATGTTGTAAAAAACTGGGGAGGAGCAATCTAATTTCTAGCTTTTCCCATGAGGGCATTTCAAATTAAGTACTTTTCATCACTTCCACTTACTGTCACCATCATTCCATAAAGACAGGACACACTGTTAGAAAAACACATGCTACATGAAAACATAGGCCTATCCAGGGCAAGGTAGATGAACAGGCAACTGTAATCAGTACCCTCCTTTGGCAAACTTTTATGCCAGTGACCAAGAAATCCTGACTGTATGCCAAGGACCAGAATGGGTACTCACCACATCAACCTGGGGCTGGAATTCTGAGAAGCATATCCTGGCCTCAATGTTCTAAGCAACACAAATCAGCAATCTTATGCAATATTGTTTCTCAAACTCTGATTTTAAAACTTGCCCCTAATTATTAAATATGCTCTCACAACAGCTGAAGCATGCCTTCTGGTAACACATCCCTGAAGGGACAGAGTCTAGGGCTGCTGATTCTAATTATATGAAGAGAAACAGAGAGAGAGAGAGAGAGCCTCTGTCCTTCTAGAGGCTTGTGACTGAAGGATCTGGTTATGTGTGCATCATTCAGCCCCGTGGAGGTGGCAAAGGCTTTTGAAAGGCTGACCTTATAGACAGTTGTCCTTTATTGAATGTCTCCTGTCCCTCGTACTGCTTGATTCTTGAACGTCTTGGAACTACCAAATGAGGAAGGTGACCTGGAAAGTGAATCCCAAGTGCTCCTAGTAAATAGTTAAGTGCTGGCACCCAACCTGGCTCACTTCAACCACCTACACGGTGTCATCCAGTGAGGAGCTAGGGAGTTTCTGTGCTTGAGATACTGCCTAACTGGATCTCCAAAGCTGCATTAGAACCTTGGCTCTGAGTGTGGTAGTATGAGAAGCAAAGAACACTAAGCCTTGCAGCTGAGTGGGACCAATGGCTGACTGAGGACACTGTCCTCAGACAGGAGTGCAGACTCTTCATGTTGGAGGATTGGCATGTTTTCCTAAGGTTTGCTCCAAGAGAAAGCTTGTCCCTCAAGCACTCTGTCTCTGCCCTCTCACCTCATCATGAGACCATTCTTCAAGACACGACGCAGACAGAGGCCTCCTGGAACCCACACCATGCTGTATGGTCTTTGAACTTTCAGAACTGTATGTTAAATGCGTCACTTGTCTCAGAAAGTATCTGATACCAGGTGTTTTGTCTTCGAGTGTAAAGTAGGACCTCATTGTATAACATTTTCTAAGACACATAAAATTTTTAAAATGTAATGACCTAATGGAAAATGAGGAAATTATTAGTTTATTATAACTTACTTAATTCTGAGTTTGTATATTTAATTATAACACTGCCTAACAGAACCAGTTTCAACATTCAGCTTTCATGGGCCACAACCAACACAGTTCTCTATATGCAATGGGGTGAAGCCCAGATAAACTTTAACCTCTGCAGAAAGCTTCCCACTGCTTCCAATATTACTGCAGTTCACCAGACCAAACAAATCTCACTGACAAGAAAATGGCAAGTCACTCCTCAGAATTGTTCTATATAGTCACTAGTAGAAGAAAATACACTTTACAGGTCAGCAGTTCTGAGACCGGGCAGTGTCAAAGAATCTTTAATGAGGGCTAGAGAGATGGTTCAGTGGTTAGGAGCACTGGCTGCTCCTCCAGAGCACTCAGGTTCAATTCCCAGCACCCACAGGGTGAACAACTCTCTGTAATTCCAGTGCCAGGAGGTCAGACGCCCTCTTCTGGACTCTGTTGGCAACACATGCATATGGTGCACAGATGTACATGCAGGCAAAACATCCATACACCTCAAAATAAGAATAAATTTAAAAGTGATAATCTTTGATGAAAAACAAATATGTAGGTAAAGTGTGACATACACCCATAATCCCCAAAACTCAGCAGGCTGAGGCAGCCTGGTCCATCCACATAGCAAGCCCCACTTTTTCAAAAAAAAAAAAGAAAAGAAAGAAAAGCAGAGAAATGAGACTCTCATCCCATAATCTATCCTATCCTAGAACAAAAGCTCATAAGATAACTTGAGAAAATAGATTAATCTTATATAAAACAGGTCAAAATAATTAAGAAACATCTAATCAATGAAGCTAATCTAAAACTACAGGGTTAAAGAGATGTGCTTCTCTAATTTCTGCAAAAATGATGAAAGCATTAGGATAGCTATGCAATAAAAAAGTTAAGAGAAGCAGCATCTGCTTATCTAAACAGAAGAGAGAGACAGGGCGTCTTCAAAAACCCCAAGAGATCTGCAGAGTATGGCATTCAAAAATGTTTTCTTAAATTAAGCTTTTTTTGATATCGAGACATGTCAGCTCCTGACAGCATCCCCTATTCCACTCCAAGTAGGAGATGAACATCGAAGAATCTCCAGTGTGAGATGGTTGAATTAGTGGCAAGCCTATCTCTTGGCAAAAACAAACAAACAAACAAACAAACAAACAAAAAAAACCCTTGCTTCAACTGTAGACAGACTTCTGTCCAAAAAGGACAAAACTTGGAAGCAGGTAAGTCGACGGCCTAGCTCTGCCAAGACAGGGTAGGTAAGTCCTTCATAATTCCTGCTCTACAATCAATGTCTGTCAGAGAAACGGGGCCAAACAGCTGAAGATTGATGCTGTAATGTATGGAGAGAAAATGGGAACTGTCCAGGCAGCCACGGGTATGTCATTTCTTAGTTTTGGAAGCTGCAGGCCCTGCACTTTCTATATAATCAGATATATTTATCCCTCTCAGGTCTCTGACGTGGTTGAAGAATAGATAGCTAGAGACTCATAGTTAAATTTTGAGTTGTTTAGGAATCAAGAGGGTGTTCTGGATCTAAGAAGATGTTTTTAAAATTGTGATGCAAGTTAGTATGAAAGCTGAGTTAGATAGAGAACTTTAAACCCATGGAGATAGTTAGATAGTAGAATGTTAAAGTCAGGGGCCAAATACATATGGACTGGACATTAGGAATGTATGCTAAGCCATATAACTCTCAGAATTGTGATCTATTTATTTCAGTTGTTTTGTACTGTATTTATAAGAGAAAGAACCATTTGTTGGACTGAAAGGGGGAGCTGTTGGGGGGAAAAAGATCTACCTTAAACTTAAAAAAAAAGGGTAGAGGATGGGGGGGTTGAGGGGGAAGAGGGTGGAAAGGTGGGACAGGAGGGGGGAGTAGGGAAGGGATTGTGATTGAGATGTAACTGGAAGAAATATAAATAAATAAATAAATAAATAAATAAATAAATAAATAAAGCTAGACTTGTGTAATAATCTTGGAAAAATAGAAATGATTCTCTTTCTGATCACCGAACCACCTCTGACACAATAAATACTAGCTCAAACTCCAAACTGGACTTTGTCTTCTGTATCACTCCTTAAAAATATGATTTACGGGAGCTAGAGAGATGGCTCAGTGGTTAAGAGCACTGGCTGCTCTTCCAAAGGACCTGGGTTCAAATCCCAGCACCCACATGGCAGTTCACAGCTGTCTGTAATTGCTGGGTGTGGTGACGCACACCTTTAATCCCAGCACTCAGGAGGCAGAGGCAGGTGGATCTCTGTGAGTTCAAGGCCAGCCTGGTCCTCAAAGTGAGTCCAGGACAGTCAAGGATACACAGAGAAACCCTGTCTCGAAAAACCTAATATGTATATATAAAATGTTCCTGGTATATGGGAATTGTAATTATTGCCTTCATTGTCTGTCATTCATGACTTCAGTTTGTAAAGATCAGCTCGATCCCTGGATGCCAGGGAAGAAACACTATAACCTGTGTGAAGAGGGCACAGACCGTGAAGGAGCCATCTTAGCATGTCATCCACCTCTAAGATTCTGGAAATGTGCACTGTGCCTTGGAAGAGAGGACCAATGACCCCTAAAGATTAGGACTCCTCTTCCATAGTGCAGGATTATTAGGAAGCTCCCTGCCACCACACTCTCATGACTAAACTGAACTTTCTAGTCAATGGAACTTGGACAGAAATAAGAAAACTCCTGTCAGAGAAACTTCTAAGCTACTTCTAGGCCTCTCTTGCTTCCTATCTGCTCATGTAGAGCTTAAGGACTCCTAGAGCCAGGAAGATGGCAAAGCAAAGGAGGAGGAGGAGGAGGAGGAGGAGGAGGAGGAGGAGGAGGAGGAGGAAGAGGAAGAGGAGGAGGAGAAGCTACTGCCTGGGTCCCTGAAGCACGATTTGAAAAGTCTGAACATCTACAGAAAAAGAGAGTGTGAGTCAGCAATACACATCTATGAAGTTAAGCCTTGGAGCTTTCAGACTTTACCTAGAGAAACCCCAGCTCACTGCTTCATCCTCTACAATGACTGCAAGGAGAAAGAACATCTTATCAGCACTGTCCTGTTTGGTGTTTGTGAACTACTACAGAAACAGTAGTGTATGATTACGTGCCTGAGTTTTCCCAAATAGACAGGAGATGAATTCCCTCTGAGGTGCATAAAACTATTCCTACTCTTCTGCAAGATGCCATACATCTGAAATAGCAAGTGGCTTTCCCTAGGAGAATTTGATGTTCTCACCAGGTAAGAGGGAGGAGAAGGATTAGCTTAAGTACACTTCGACTCAAGATTTTTCTGGGTCAAATATCTCTATAAGAGTCAAATTTTTTAAAGTGTGAATTCTTTCTTAGAGTACACACACACACACACACACACACACACACACACACACACACACACA
>CAJQZJ010000819.1:1033250-1045673 GCA_907164525.1 Lophiomys imhausi | reverse complement strand
ACACACACACACACACACACACACACACACACACACACACACACACACACCTGCTGGGATTGTCTATCACCCAGCTCCACTCTTGTCCCAAGCCTTATCATCCAGTTTTTGCAGTAAGTTCTGTGCAACTCTGGGATGCTTTTTGTGTTTCTCTTGTTATTTTGTTAATATTGGTGGTAAACCAATGCTACTGGACTGTCTTAAATGAGGAGAACACCCAAACTAAGCAAGTAGCACCTGTGAATTTTGTAGCTCAAAATGATTCCTCTTTAGTATGAACCTGACACTTTGGGTAGGAAAAAAGCAAACCTCCTCTTCTAACATGAGAGAAGTGACAATGTGATCATGGTTGCACAGAAAGAGTCCTGAATACGGTGTTCAAAACACAGTACAAGATGACATTTAGGAAATTAAATTTTTTCTCACATTTCTGAGAACAGTCAATGAGACCTTCCTTTTTGAAAACTACAGATATAATTGCTAGCTTTGGGATTTCTATCCCCTTCTGGATGTGCCATAAACCTGTTGTAAAACCTGGGGAAAAACTGGGCCTCTCTGTTGCTCCCAGACTCAGTTGTGAGTACATGAGAGCGGAACCTGCCAGACTGAGTTGTAAGGATGCAACAGTCGGTCACTAGGTGGCAAGCCAGCTGGTGGCTGCATCTAAGAGGACTTAGAACATGGTTCAGTAAGTGTTAGCTACTTAACAATTTAATTAACAGTATGACCCAAGTGAGAAGCTAATGTCCTGACAGTCGGGAGTTAGAGGACATTGAGATCAACGAACACAGAAAAGCAGCTGGAAAACAGGCCCATTCTCTGAAAGGAGGCCAGAGGATGATGCCACAGTATAGCAGAAGGGCCCTATGGCCACATATAGTATGCAGGAGGCAGCATGGGGAGAGGGGCAGAAATGGGACATAGGTGAGGTTCAGACACAGTCAGAGTGGACAGTTACGTGAGCACAGACCTCACCATAGCGCAGCATGCCCAGAGAGCACAGCTGAACTAACAGCAACTATCATCCACTGCCAATCATACTCTCTAACCCTGAGCCAGGGAAGACTCTCTTCTTGCTGACTCTGACACAGCTCTTGCCCACAACTCCATGAGGTCTTATCAATATCTTCGTTTGCAGAGGAAAAGGCTAACACCAACAAAGACAAGTGGAGTGAGGCCCAGATCAGGTAAGGGATAGATGGATATATAAATGGACAGATGGATGGAATAAGTCAGGAACAATGCCTCTAACCCAAGGCAGAAGCCATTTCCTAAAAAGACACTGCACATTCCCTAGGATCTCATCTTTATACCATAACTGGTCCAAGGTGCAACAAGCAAAAATGTGGCATCCAAACATGATGACATTCTCCACTGTTTTCTCTCTTTCTCTCTGTCTCTCTCTCTCTCTTTCTCTCTCTCTCTGTGTATGTGTGTGTGTGTACACAAGCATATGTGTGATATAAGGATTGTGTACTTGTATGTGTGTGAATAGGTGTGCTTGCTTGTGTAGGCACACGTGAAGGCCAAAGCTGACATATGAGGATGTCTTCCTCAGTTGTTTTCCACTCTATTGTTTTGAGACAGGATCCCTCCCTGAATCTTGCCTTTTTGGGTACAGTGGCTATCTGGCTAGTCCCCAGAATCTGCCTGTCTCTATGTACAAGGGCTAGGGTTAAAAGCACACTCAACCAAACCAAGCTTTTATGTAGGAACTGGGGAGTTGAAATCTGCTTACACAACCAACACCACCCAGTGAGCCATCTCCTCAGCCTGAGGGTACTATCTTTATCTTCATTTTATATATATATTGGTGGCATTATATATCTCATATCTCATATATAATATATATATTATATGAAATATATAATGCCACCAAAGTTTCTGTGGTCCAACACAGTCTAAGTACTCATAGAGAGTTCTTCTAAGGAACAAAAAGTTAAATTCAGGGGGTAAGGGGCAGGGGAATGTGTCCACTGTGTTGAACAGTGGCCTTCTCCCTACCTCATCCTCAAGTATTATATTTGGTCAGAACTTGCCAGTATAACTTCACCTGGCAAATGCCATTGTAGATATTTTTAAATTAAGGATCTCATAATGAGACAATAAAGGATAATCTAGGTAGGGCCAAAATCCAGAAATGTCCAGTGTCTTCAAAGGAGAAAGACACAGTGAGAGTTGAAGTCACATGGATCAAAGGAGGAGACAACATAAGGGCAATGGTGGACTAGAGTAATATGGTCACAGCCAGAAAAACAGAGAGAAGACTGTGTGTGGATAGAGAAAAAGACAGGACAGAGTGCAGCTGTCAGCCAAGGATACCAAGGAACACTGAAGTCATCAGAACTGGGAGGGGCAGGAACGAATTCTCCTCTAGAAACTCTGGAGACAGAGGGCCCTGTCAACATCTTGATTTCAGATTTCATCTCCAGAACTATAAGCAACTGAATTTCTTGCCTTTGAAACCATAGCTTATGGATATATGCAGGGGTATATTTGTACGCATGTATTACTCTCTTTAAGGAAAATGAGACAGCAAAATATATTACATGAGGAAGTCGGCCATAAAAACGCAGTATTAAGTCATAATGATGTTATCCCTTCAATAAACCAAAGGGGTAGTGGTGGGCCTGGGTATTGACTGGTGGGGTAGTAGACATGATTTGACCTGGTACAAAAAGGAGAAATATTCTGTCAGTGGCCTAGTTTAAAGTATCAAAAGAGCACTAGGCTACCATATGTGCACAAGGCTTCAGGCAGCTTTTACTGTTCCCAACCCACACCATTGCTGCCTGTGCCTGGAGATGGCTGCATCCACTGAGCCCCCCGTGATAGCTGCTGCACCAACAAAGATGGTGACTTGGGTAGGAACAGAGGATGGAGAAGGTTCTCAAAGAAAAGATTTGGCTCACTAGGCAGGTGACACATGGTTGAAGACATATCACACTCTCCTTAGATGGAGAAAAAAAAAATTCCCAACTCTCCCCTCACAGAGATCCTGAGAAAATCCAGGAAGTAATACTCGCTATGATCACTAGAGAAAAGCCCCCAAGCAAAGAAATGTAAAAATCATTAAAATATAGCCCACCTCCCACTGGGTCCTGACAGCAGCAGTCTCCAGGGCCAGGCTGATGGCTCTCAATTCATATCCAAGGAAGAGGACAGACTTTCCTCTATATATACATACACATGTATATGTAATACAAGCGACTAAAACTTCTTGAGATGAATTATTGGGAAGATACAGGGAAACTGAATTAACCACTTTAAAAACACTCAAGCTCTCTACTGGAGTTTAGCTTCTAACAACTCCAGTGGCATAATTTTCCTGTTAGCCAGCCCCTTGAAATAATAATTGAACTGGCAAGTCCATTCCTCATAAACACTTTCATCATCTGGGTCTGACGAGGCCTAGCTACTGAGTCACAGATAAATGTTTCTTCAAGACAGTAAATCATGAGCCATATGTTAGAAATTACCCTCACACCCCTATAAGTGGGACTATACCCCACTATGTCCTTTCCAAATCAGTGACAGGGGTTTTTGGCAGCTAGACTCACATGAGAAGCCCTGGGGGCAACAAGGCTAATCCCCAGCATGACACTTTGAAGCTTTCAGGGTTGTATTTCACAACAGTGTTTTCAGAGTCTGCAGAGACCCTGTTTGCAAAAACAGATATTGAACAATAGACCACAACTGGAAATGGATTCCCAGGCACCTCAGATTGATCAAAGCTAGTGCTGTTGGCTGTGACTCGAAAATCCTCATCCTGGAAAGCTGAAGGTCTGCAGGCCACGGTTCTACTCCTCCCTCGCTGGGTAGCTTTGAGCAAGAGACAGGAGCGCTCGATGCCTAAGCTTCATGCTCCTATTTCAATGGCCTAAGGGTAGTCATGTACTCATACATGTAAGGACACCTGGGAAATGCAATCCAACTGTGTGCCCATGAATAAGAGGAAACAAAACATTGGCGAGCAGTGGAAATGTATGAGCATGCATGTTGAACACAGCACACACTCAACAGATACATGACATAATTCCCACAGTGAGCACATGGGAAACTGAGGTTCTTGTCCCATTCTTCTGCTTTCCAATCTTTTTTAACTTGACTATAATGGTCCTTGCCAACCAGCTGACTTCCACAATCTACTATGACCCTGAGTTCACCATGTGCTGAGCAAGCATGCACACATCATTGACAATGGTGACAATATAACAAAGTGAAAGGACAAACTAGACAACACCTTCCAATCTTTCCAAAAAGTCTTTGTATCCAGTTACAGGACTTCAGATACAAGACACTGGCAACACGAACCTAGAAACATTCATCCAATTCCTATCACCCAGAATGTCTCTAGAATCACAATAAACCACAGTTACAAATTTAGGAGCTGAGAATAATGCACCCACACACTCTAGAGAAGGCATGAGCAAGAGGGAGCCTTGCCCACGCTGGGTGTCCAACACCAGCACAGAAGTGACTAAGCACAGGTCCTGCATTTTCAGTAAGTGAACCAGTTGGACACCAGGTCTTGGTCTTTGTATTTGTTCCCTGGCCATCAGTCCTTCCCTGATGATCACAAGGCACTAAAGAATTTGACCTTTCCCTGAGAGTTGTGGGGAGAAGCAGACAAGAATTTTAAATGGATACCAAGGGACGATGGAGCTGACCCAACCCTAAACAGAAAGACCTAGAGCAGTAGCAGGCTAGACAAGACTCTAGCCTGAGCTGAGCAGAGACAGTGAAGAGAAAAAGGGGTCCTAAATCAGAGAACACAGACATTCCAACCGACAGGCTTGTGTAACGCACTTGAAGCTAGGGAAAAGCCCCTGGGGAGAGGGCACAGGGTTCTGAATTAGACAAGGAAGTACATGAAAGTGATGCTTGTAGGGAGAAAGACAGAAAAAGTAGGTCTGATAAATTCAACTTTTGTACCAGCCATGCCTGAGGCACCTGAAGTTCAGTCAAAAGATTACTACTTGGGATTCCTCACCAAAGTACAACGACATATCCTCAATCTATGTTCATAGCAGCTGTATTTGTAATAGCTAGAAACTGGAAACAACCCACATGTCCCTCAACCAACGAATGGATAAAAAAAAAATTGTGATACATTTACACAATGGAATACTACTCAGCTATCAGAAACAAGGAAATCATGCAATTCGAAGCCAAAATGGATGGAACTAGAAAAGCTCATCCTGCCTGAGCTAACCCAGACTCAGAAAGATGCACATGGCATCTACTCACTTATAATTGGATTTTACCCATATAGTACAAGACAACTATCCTATAACCAACACACCAAAAGGATCAGGAACATAGACTTTGTTACCTATTAATAAGACAATTTGCCCTAGGGGTGCAACCATGTAGGCCCCCAGTGTAAGAGGAAGCTCTTAGCCCTTATATGACTGTTGAACTAAGAGGGGCTGATATGTAGGGACACTCCACATTGGAGGAGTGGGATGGGTGGGAGAGGGAGGAGAGGGTGGGAGGGTGGAACCGGGAGGGGTGGAAGGAGGGCACTATGATGGAGAAGCAATTTGAAATAATAATAATAATAAAGATGCCTAGTTGGTCCTGAAAATGTGAACTGAAGGTAAAGTAAGAGTCATACTGGAGAATTACCAAGTGAATAATAAAATCAAATTACAATGGCATCAAAGACCACCACCATTCCTGCATCTAGTACCACTGAATAACAGAGGCAGCAGAAGGTAAAATGAGAGTGAGCTTAGATGCACAAAACATAAGAGAAAAAAAGCACAATGTTCAGGTGACTTTGGATTATGGCTTCCTTTCTTTATTTATGGAATGGATTCATTAAGTATCTTCTATATGACAAGCACTATGCTAACGACTAAAGAAACAATGGTAATTAAGAAAGATGTGGCATTCCTGGTGGTCTATTGAGCAAGGCAGATGAAAAAAATGCAGAAAATAAAAACCAAATAAGAGACTCTACAAAGAAAACCAAGAAGGCACAGGGAAGAGGGAATATCTGGATCACAGGTCTAAGAGACCTTCTTTAACAGACAGCATATCACACACACACACACACACACACACACACACACACACACACAAAGACTTAGTGATCAGACAGACAGACAGAAAAGGCAAAGGAAACAGAATGGAAGTTTGAAAAGCTTCTGCCTCCTGGGGTGGGGGCAGTATAGAAAGCACAGGTTAAATGATGAAGAAGAATCCTGATCTCACTCTAAAGGCAACAGAGCCATCAAAGTCATCCAAACACAAGAGCAACGCAGTACAACATAAACTTGTAAAAGCCTTATTCCTACTGCCCTGCAGAGAATGAGTGAAGAACTGGGGACCCGAACAGCAGGTACGATGATGGCGATACAGATTAGAAACAGAGAAAGAGAGGCTCAGATGGCTTTGATATGGAGCTTGCTATGGTTTGGATCTGAAATGTCTCCCAAAGGCTTATGTGTCCAACGTTTTCTCTCTAATACCACAATGTCCAGAAATGATGCTTAGGGAAAGTGATTGGCTCATGTGGGCTCTGACCACTTCAACAAATTAATCCATCGATAGGCTCATAACTGGATGAATTTTTGGAAGACGATAGACACTTGGGAGGTAGAACCTATTCAAAGAGGGTGGCTCTTTTGGGGTATGTCCTTGGGGACCACACCTTGTACATGGTCCATGCCTTAGCCACTATGAGGTAAGCAACCCTGCTCCATAACAACCTCAGCTGCAGTTATAGTCTGCCTCAATGTGGGCCCAAAGCAATGATGCCAAGCAACCTGCAATGAAACCATGAACAAAATAAACCTCTGCTCCTGAAGTTGATATATAAATCTGTCACAGTAGCAGACAATCAACACAGAATTGCAATCATTGGGTCTTAGTTGTATATCAGATGCAGTAAGCACAAGGAACATCCAGCATGATCCCTGTTTTCAAACTGACCATCCAAGTGGATGAATGTTAATCTTTCAAATTCTTATCTTCTCATTGTAAGAGACAAAGACTACAATGTGTATATGACCTCCCACCTGGGCTAGTACAGTAGCTGAACAGCTATACACAATAGTCTTCCCTTATTGGTTCTTCCTCCAAGAACCACCTCCCCTCAACAGGTTTAACAGCAGCTCTGTCCTCATTTCTACTATCCTCCATCACACGGAATCCTGGACTATTCTCAATTTCACACTTCGCCTACTCAAACTCTGGGAAAAAAAAGAAAAAAAGAAAGACATGAAACTACCTAGTTTCTTCCACCTAACAAAAATACCTTTCACTCACTCTAACAGTTGCCCATGTTCTTCAGTTCCTCCCACAGGGCCAACCTCACCCAGCAATGAATCAAAACGCATTTCTAGCCTGTGTCTCAAATTTCAAGTGGCTGTTGGCTACAGATGCAAGTCTAGAAATTCCCCAGAACAAAAACCCATATCCCAGGACCTGTCAATCATTTCCAGTAATATCCCTCACATCAACACCACGTATCTCTTAGTAAGCTAACCTTCAGCTGCTTTGGTCAGGTGACTTTAGGTAACGATGCCAAGGTGCAATGTCAGGACTGGCAGGACCTCCAGCATCACATACAACACTCAGTACTTCCTGAAATTGGGTCTCAGCAGCTCAGGGGCCAATCTTCCTAATTCTATGTTCAAAGGCATCTCTCTGACAGCAACTGTCAGCAATGACGGGAGTCATTACACCACAGAAGGCTGCAAGTCCCTACAAATCAGGCATAATCTTACTGTCCCTTCAAAAGCCAGTGGTTAAACATTTACCAGCAAGCCACCAGATGCAGACTTCTTTTCAGCTGTTGTTATGGACACTTTATTTGCTCTTGACCCTATGCTAAGTGGCTTCTATGCTTCAGTCTTCCTAGCAACCTCAAATTGCCTGAGTGTCCATCAGTCTGCTGCTTCGCCCTGCCTGACTCCCCTCATCACTTCTTCCTGTCCCCCTCTTTCATCTGCAAATGTACAATCACCTCCCAACATCTGACCTGTTACTGCTCCTCATCAAGCCAATGCTGGGTTCCTCAAGGATGTCATTTTAAAACCATCTACAGTGTATCAAGCAAGAGAGTTCTCATGTCCTTAATATCCTTTCTATGCCTATGCTGTCTACAGACTTGATTCACAGAGCTTTGTTATTTGATTAAACTATATGAAAATATGTTGTTTCAAAAAACTAAACTAAAATATCTGGTCATACTCTTTTGCTAATGAAGGCTTAAGAGCCAGATGCTGGGATGAAAACCTACTAGCTCAGAGAGGCAGAGAAAGCACCCAGCTGATCTTCCTATTCCACCAACGTCCTAGCTAAAAGCCCTAAGCTAAAAAGCCCGAAAGAACATAGAAGATGCCTAGAAGAAGAAAACCTCTGAAGCTACCCTGAAGGAAGCTCTGAAGGAGCCTGTGAAGGAGCCAATCCAAAACCCCTTCTGGAGGAACCTGAAGGAACTCCAACTCCTTCTCCACACTGTCTATAATACCCTCAGCTCAATGTCTCTCCTTTCTGTTTAATCCCTGTCAGCTGGTTCCTTGCTCTGCCTCTTGACCTAGGGTTAACTTTATTTAATCCTGTGTACAGAAAGCTCTTGAATTAAAGATGTGTGCTTAGAGGTGAGCCACACCATAACCATTTGTTTACAGTAAACAGAAAGCTCTAGGATTAAAGGCTGAGCCATCCCACAATATATTTTTTAATTCACAGACTCAGAGTTCACAATGTGATCAAATATTCTGCAACAAAAATTCTTACATTCATTTTCTTTGAGACAGGGTCTCTCTATGCCATCCTGGGACTCATTATACAGAGCAGGCTACCCAGAAACTCACAGAGGTCCACTTGCCTCTGCCTCTTGAGTGCTAGGATCAAAGGCATAACACCACCATACCCAGCATTTTTTTTATTCTATTCTTTTTTTTAATAATTTTTTATTTCTTTTTTAATAATTTATTTTTTATTTCTTCAAGTTACATCTTATTTTTTATTTCAAGTTACATCTCAATCACAATCCCCTCCCTACTCCCCCCTCCAGTCCCACCCTTCCACCCTCCTCCCCCTCAACCCCCCAGCCTCTACCCATTTTTTTTTTTTTTTTTTAGTTTAAGGCATTTCTTTTTTCCCCCAACAGCTCTCCCTTTCAGTCCAACAAATGGTTCTTTCTCTTATAACTATAAATACAATACAAAACAACAGAAATAAATAGGCCACAATTATGAGAGTTATATGGCTTAGCATACATTCCCGATGCCCAGTCCATATGTATTTGGCACCTGACTTTAACATTCTACTATCTAACCATCTCCATGAGTTTAAAGTTCTATATCTAATTCAGCTTCCATACTACCTTGCCTCACAATTTTAAAAATATCTTCTTAGATCCAGAACACCCTCTTGATTCCTAAACAACTCAAAATTTAACTATGAGACTCTAGCTATCTATTCTTCAACCACCTCAGAGACCTAAGAGGTCTAAATATATCTGCAGGGCCCGCAGCTTCCAAAACTACGAAATGACATACCAGTGGCTGCCTGGACAGTTCCCATTTTCTCTCCATACATTACAGCATCAATCTTCAGCTGTTTGGCCCCGTTTCTCTGTCAGACATTGATTATAGAGCAAGAATTATGAAGGACTTGCCTACCCTATCTTGGCAGAGCTAGGCTGTCGACTTACCTGCTTCCAAGTTTTGTCATTTTTGGACAGCAGTCTGTCTACAGTTGAAGCAAGGGGTTTTTCTTGCCAAGAGAAAGGCTTACCACCAATTCAACCATCTCCCACTGGAGATTCTTCGATGCTCATATTCTACTTGGAGTAGAATAGGGGACGCTGTCAGGAGCTGACATGTCTCTACATCAAAAAATCTTAAGAAAACATCTTTGAGCCAGGCAGTGGTGGCGCACGCCTTTAATCCCAGCACTTGGGAGGCAGAGACAGGCGGATCTTTGTGAGTTCGAGGCCAGCCTGGTCTACAAAGTGAGTCCAGGACAGCCAACAATACACAGAGAAATTCTGTCTCGATAAAAAACCAAAAATAAATAAATAAATAAAACATCTTTGAATGCCATATTCTGCAGATCTCTTGAGGTTTTTGAAGATGCCCTATCTATCTCTTATATTTAAATAAGCAAATATTGCTTGTGTCTTAGCAACTTGATTTCTGAGTAGCTTAGAAAATAACTGTGATAGACTGTCATAGTAACTAACAAAATGACACGTTTGCATGACTATTAGTTTCCATTTCTTAATTATCCTAAACAGTTTATGACGGTCAGTAGCAAGAGGCCAAAACTTTACATTTCATTTTTAAGCATTACTAGGAACAATACCTTTAAGAAGCGTTACCCTTAATTTTGTATCAATATACAAAGATCAATACCAATGTGAAATCCAGCATATTTAATATTCTAACTTATAAAACACGGGCTAGAATCATTCTGCAATTACAGCACTATGAGAGAACTGTTTTCTTGCTTCTGAAACCCTGCTTTCTGGATCTGTTCCAGAAAGAGTACTTTCCAAACATGTTCTGTCACACAAGGATCAAATCTACCCTGAACTCAGACAGACTGAAAGACAGAACTTGTTCCAGGGCCTGAATTAAACAGTCCCTTCACCAGAGGCTGGGGGACTCTCGGTATTGCACCATTAGGCAGAATACCACTGGCCAGCTGTGTGGACAAAGTTTTAGCCACTGGAACTCCCCAAAACAGCCATCAGTTCCCCTGTTAACCATGTAAAACCAACAAGGTCCTCACGACCAAACTCCATTTGGGTATTGAAAGTCTCTAAGTTTACACATGAGTTATTGGATTTTTAACAGGACACAATAATGTCTGGCATTAAAGATAAAAACCAGTTTCTCTTAATTATCCAAAACAAACTATATGTGTATATAAATAGCACCCATAAAAGTAAATTAAAATTCCAGCCGGGCGGTGGTGGCGCACGCCTTTAATCCCAGCACTTGGGAGGCAGAGGCAGGCGGATCTCTGTGAGTTCGAGGCCAGCCTGGTCTACAAAGCGAGTCCAGGACAGCCAGAGATATTCAGAGAAACCCTGTCTCGAAAAACCAAAAAAAAAAAAAAAAGTAAATTAAAATTCCAAATATCATTCTGATGACTTTGTGTTTGTAGAAAGCCCCCAGAAATGTCCTAACCAAGGAGCTTATCTGCACGTGTCCCTCAATCTAGAGCAATGGACAACTGGCAACCAAAAGACAAAACTTTAAGTATCTCTAAATTATAGCCTAAATTATAGCCTGTCACTGTTCTTATTTATGTGAGTATTTATCCCAAGCCTACCTGAAATATAACTGACAAATTAAAATTATAAAATTTAAGCTGCACATGGGATGTCTGATGCACATATACATTGTGAAATAGTTATAACAATCAAGGTAGTCTGAGTATTTGAGATAGTATAGTGAATTTAGAGGGTGTTATGCTAAATGAAATAATCTAGATATAAAATGATGAATATTGTATTATTTCACTTACACACAAAACCTAAAAGACTTGATCACACAGAAACAGAGAATGGTGGTGTTTATGGGACTGGGTCAGTCAATGTATATGAAATGCTACTTATTAAATATGTTCTAGAAAGCTTATGTGTGCTGTGTAAAGTATAATTAATATATTACATACTTAAAATTTCCAAGACAATAGATCTTAAATGTTCTCATCATATATTCAAAACTGATAACTAAGTAGGGTGATGGGTTGGCTGACATTGAGATCATCTTTCTTAGGGTCAAAGACTAATGGGCCTTGAGCTAAGAAAGTCCTTGAGTGAAGTTAAGTTATCATTGTGCCCAGGGTTCAATTCTCTGAGAAGCAGCAGATAATTACCTATGCACAGCTGAAACCGAAACCACTAGGGAAATGTTTCTACCCAATACCAGCTTGTCATAAACCAACAAGATTACTCTGTGTCTCCTTCTTGATTTCACTAAACTATGTTATTAAGAACCCAAATACAGGCGGGCCAAGATGGCGGCGACCTACACTGACGCATTTTGAACGCGGGGGAAAAAAGAGCCATAAAAAACACAGAGTTATTGGGCACTGTGCAAAAACCTGTTAGAATGGCTAAGATAAAGAGCTCAAATGATAGCGCATGCTGGCGAGGGTGTGGAGAAAGGGGAACCCTACTCCATTGCTGGTGGGAGTGCAGGCTTGTGCAACCACTATGGAGGTCTGTCTGGCGATATCTTAGAAATCTAGGAATAACCTTGCTTCAAGACCCAGCCATACCACTTCTGGGTATACACCCAAAGGACCTCTCACGGAGACATAGGGGAGTCTCCTCATCTATGTTCATAGCAGCCTTATTTGTAATAGCTAGAAATTGGAAACAACCCAGATGTCCCTCAACTGAAGAATGGATTAAAAAATTGTGGTACATCTATACAATGGAAT
>CAJQZJ010000819.1:975728-1013250 GCA_907164525.1 Lophiomys imhausi | reverse complement strand
GTTCTATATCTAACTCAGCTTTCATACTAACTTGCCTCATAATTTTACAAATATCTTCTTAGATCCAGAACACCCTCTTGATTCCTAAACAACTCAAAATTTAACTATGAGACTCTAGCTATCTATTCTTCAACCACCTCAGAGACCTGAGAGGGATAAATATATCTGATTATATAGGAAGTACAGGGCCGGCAGCTTCCAAAACTAAGAAACGACATACCAGTGGCTGTCTTCTTTATTTTAATCTGTCTATTTTGATTTTGGGGTTTTTGTTGTTTTTCCAGTTGATTTTTTTTGTTTATTTGTTTGCTGAAGGAAGAGTTTGTGAGAGAGATTGATAGATGATAGATAAATATATGATAGATTAGATAGACAGATAGATTAGATAGATGGATAGATAGACGATAGATAGATTAGATAGATACATGATAGATGATAGAATGAAAGCAATTGGGTAGATAGGGAGCTCAGTAGGATCTGAAAGGGAATGGAGGAAGAACATATTCAGAATATATTGTATGACAAAAATTAAAAGAAAAAAATTAAATCATATCTTTTAAAGTATAGATTTTGAATTAAGGATTGTTAAGGTTATAAAATGATCAACTCAACAGTCTCGCACAGTTGACAAGTGACACAAAATCTCTTTTGGTATTTGTTCTTAAAAACATATCTTTATGTATGACTATATATATGTCTGTTGTATACATACACTTATATTTTTAGAAGTATTACATGGTACCTTAATTGACTTAAGTAAATGGTCATATAGATAAAAACTGTTAAGTCAATATAAATTATTTACAACTCATATTATAACCAAATTTTTTAAACAAATAACTAGAAGTACAATCTTAGTTAAGATATTACTTGGTTAATAACTATCTCAGCTTTGATTCTACAAGTGTTCTGAAAAAGTCCTGATTGCTTAGGAAAACAAAATGGCTCTCAGGACATGAAAGGTCCTGATCCTGTACAGTCTTATCTTCATAAATAACTTTCCTCCTCTGAGGGATGGTCCTCTAGACGCTGCTATTCCTAGAATCAAAAGATGGATACCTTGACTTAGTCTTATGTTTACAGAATTCTTTGAGTAGCTACTGTGTTTTTTAAAAAACAATGTTTTATCAAAATAATTACTTATTTTCACAGTTCCAGAAAGTACTTGGCAAACTGCCAAAGGAGAAAAGCAATTAACAGTCCTACCCTGCTATGACGCCTATGAACTATAAAAATGACCAGTGTGACAAAGATATCCCTAAAAACACAATAATGGTATTTGTATCTTGGTGGTGGCCAGCAGCTGTCTAATTGAATTTAGAGCCCGCTCAACATGAGAGAAATCTTGCCTGTTACTAGAAACATAGCCAGCTACCTGGGCCTAGTGAGGTCATGGATATTAGAGGAAAAACTATCACTACTTACTCAAACCAGCATAATTCCTACTACATTCTAAATACTTATCCTTACATTCTCACCTCTGATCAAAAAGCTTCTCCCAGAAGCAGACAAAGAGAAAACCACAACCAGTTAAAATGTAGGGAACAAGTAATCAGAGGGTACCTAACCCTAAGTGGTAACATCTGCAACATAACTCCCGTATCTAAAGTCCAGAGAACATCACAGAAGATGGGGTGGAAAGATTAAGAACCAGAGCACCAGGAAATCTGCTATAAGATTATATCTCCCAGAAATGACAGCAAAGCTACATGCATGATATTTCAACAATATACCACTTCCTCCTCTCCAACCAAAAGGTAAAGTGGAAAGTAGAAGTGACTACTATGTCTCTCAGCAGCATGGGATGGATTGAATAACCATCAATCTTTTGCTTCCCAAAAAGACGTCTGTGAACAATTTCTCAGGGAGGGAGGTTTTCTGGTATAGAAAAGTAGGGAATAGGGAAAGCTATATGAATATTAACATGTAAAAGAAGTCAGCTGGCAGTAAAAGACTAAAAGTGCTTTCCCACTGGGCTATTTACAACAGAGCATGCCTCCTTCCCCAAAATGTTTAATACACAAATGTATGAGAGGTAGATTCTATGTAAATTGCTTATTAAAAAGGTCATGAATCTTTGAGAGTGTGCATTTCCCTCACCTTACAAACCCACTGTCACCCTCAGGAAGGCTTTCCCTTTCACAGAAGACTTTCCCTACTTCTGTCTCTAACCATGTGTCCCTGGTCCAATACTTTGTTCTGGGACACAAAAGCCTAGAAACTTTAACTGGTTACCTAGGGCTTGGTTCATGGATCTCTACCTACAAGTTCTAGCCTAACCAGAACTACACAGCATGACCTTGTCTGCAAAGATCAAAGAAGAAAAAATAGGAGAAGAAAACATCTGGAATATTAGAAACTTGATTATCATTGGTTGCTGCTCTCCCTACTACAAAACCACAATCTGTTGAGTGGGTTTATTGTTATGCAAATATCTGTTTCAATTCAATATCACACATTTCCCTGAGATTTTACAGGAATGTCTGGCTTATTTGAAAATAGGAAAAACACAGAATGGTTTTTGGGAAAAGAGCAATCCCAATGCCACCCACACATACCATTAGTGGTATTCCTTTTAGTAGTTTCTCACCTATGGAGTCCCTTTGCTGACACGTTAGAGATTTACATTTCTGTACTTACTGATAACCTAAACTAGGGTGATACGATACATTAAGTTTTTATTCTGCTTTTTTCATTTAGAAAAAAATGAAAAAAATGTTTTCTATATTGAGATACTATCCACTAGGTATTATTTTAAAAATGCATGTACTGGATAAAAATGCAAGCAATGGTGTAAGAATATTATACCTTGCACAAGTTTAAGCATATTAACAGCTAGAAATATGAACATAAAATTGAGAGACTTTTTCTCAAAAAGGAAAAAAATGTTTAAGAAATAATTTTTAGGGCTGGCAAGATGGCAAGGTGGTAAAAGTACTTACCACCATCCCAAACAACCTGAGTCTGACCCCCAGGACCCACATTGCAGACTGAGTGAACTGACTTTAGCAAGTTGTCCTCAAACCTCAATGCTTGCTATGGAGCATGCGTGTTCATACATATGTGCGCGCATGCGGGCACGCACACACACACACACACACACACACACACACACACACACACGTGTGCACACGTGCAGAAATTAAATTTAAATTTAATTATTTTATAGTCTTAGATTATTTGGGAGATCCCTTGGTGCCCTGCATATTTATTTAAAGGGAGGGAACAAGTAAGTTGCCACTAGAATTTGTAGACCATACTTAAAGAATTGTATATTTTGAGAGTCTAGAAAACTCCATTCTCCAATCACTGTGAGTTGCTTCAAGAGTAAATGGAGACCAAGAAGGAAAGGACTCACATGCATAATTATGGCATTTTTACTATGTGTAAACTGCTTCCATTTTGCAACATGCAAACTAGTTGGCAACACAGAAAAGTCAACTGTGGTCATTTGATCCCCACATGCATGAAGAGTTTATCAGATCCAGACAATGTGGGCATAAACTGACGCATCCTCAAGCAGATTTTCCAGTCACTCTCTTTGGAGATGTAAGCCGGGAAAGGGTAGAATTTCCATGACTCATCCTATCAAATCATAAAGATGTCATGGGGACTGCCACAAATGGACTATTAATTGTTGCCAGAAATACTCAGTTCATTTTTTTTCTGAGTAAAAAGATGGCAGTTCCTAATCTCATAGAGACACTATGAGCAAATATTTAAAAACAAGCTTTTGCCCCTCAATTTAGATACACTTAATTCTACCCTGTCTTAGCTTTGTTTTCAACTAGGTTCTGCTTTAGTCAACAGGTTGGGAATTCAGGACACCTGCTTTGTTTCAGCTATACTTGTCTCGCACTGAAGCTTTGGAGCCTCACTTTGCTGTACCTCATCATTTGGCAGATAGAACAGCAAACACAGAGCTAAGATGTTATAAATGTCCCATGTGTTCAGAGCAGTTAAAGAACAATGCAGAGGAATGGAGCATCTGCACTGTTCTTCACATTTAAATACTTCTGTTGTCCTTGAGCTGTATCCAGGAGTCAACAGCTTCAGAAGCTAACTTCCTGGCGAAGGAAAACTTAGTGGCTCCATAGAAACATACAGATGCTAAGCTCACCCACGGAAAAATGCTTAGCTGGTGGCATAAGCTTCACTCAGCCACACATCAGGGGCCTATTGACTTCAGGAAGCAGATAATGGAAGTTTAGAAACATACTTGAGACCTCTCTGTGGAAACTGATGTTACCACGAGGCCAGAGGGTGAGCAAGCACAGAACCCAAAGGCTGGGAAATAAGGTAGCTAGAACCTCAGCTGTCCATCCCTTCAGGAACTCAGGCCCAGACAAAGTAGGTGTCTAGGGTTTCAGCTCAGGCCCAGAGACTAATTCTGCCTTCCACCCAGTTTCCACAGTGCAGTCAAGTCCTCAAATCTAACCATCTAGCTCCTCTACCAAAACCCTCCAAGGGAGCAATGGATTGAGTCTAGAAATCACAAAGGAGTGTCGCGCTCAACCTCCTTTCACACCACTCTTTCCCCACCCCTTCCTTTCCCTCTCACACTAGCTTTCAAATTTATTGATTTTTAGCTCCTGCAGAGTCCCATTCACGTTCTTCAGGGTCTTCAGAAATCTCTTTTCCCATCCTGGCTCTTATGTACTTTCTCCCCTCATCTCTACTCTCCCAACCTCCAAACCCTGACCAAGTATCCACATGCCTTATTTGACCCCTGCATCTAGACTATAACCTACACCAAGGTCCGTATTTATATCCTTATTCTGGAGATTTCCTTTGAGGTGTCCACCTCGTCACTTAGAATCTTAAATCCCATGAGGATGTGGGTTTCTTGCTCTATTCCCAGAGCCTAGCTAACATAGTGTTCACATTACACATAACTAGTGCTCACCAAATACAAACTAAATCATAAGAAAAATCAGCTGGCTTTGATCCAGAGAAGCTCAGAAAGAAGATCCCCATGTTGAGTCTTGCCACAGGGTTCTTTAACAGGGAAACAGAACAAGGGTTTGTCTGGGGATCCAGGTCTATCTTGACTGCTGACTTTTGCTTTGGTGAGTGTTATCAGTAGGCTCAAGCTCTACTTGTTTTTAATCAATGGAATCATCAGTTCCAGGCTATAGACAATCCTCGACCAATCTGTCGATGAAAAATAGAATTGAGAGATCCAAGATGGCACTGACCATAGAGCAGTGCATCTGAGTAGTAGGTGAAGGAGATTAGTCACTGTGGAGTGAATGTGAGATCCCCTAGCCGACAGAGAAACACAGACAGTGTCTAAATTCCCACCACGAACATTGAGACTTGTCACCAGGTAAAACAGCCCACGCAGTTCCCAGGAACACCACCCTGAGATCAGCCAGCTCCTTCACGGGTCTGGAGAGGAGCTCCGGCTAGAGGAGATCCAGCCCAGGAGCAGATCCAGCCCACGGCTCCAAGCACAGACCAGCGGTCCCACCTGTCTGCCTGATATCCAGCCTGCACTCTGACCTGTACACCCAAGAGGGAAAAACAGCCGCACCACAAGAGCAAAGGTAAGTGAGATTTTTTTGTCCGGAGTTTCCAACATGGCGGCACAGTGTGCACTGTAGCGGAGAGGCAGAGACCTAACCCAGTCACAGCAAAGCAATTAGGAGCCAAGACTGACTGCAAACAGAGCCTGCGACTGTGTGCTCTCCACAAATACTGGGGCGGGTAGGTAACTAACACTAGCACCCAAGCATCTGAGGCAGTCAGCAACAGGCACACTGAGGCCTGCACCCAGTGGGTGCAGCTCCCTGCCTGCATGGTCAGGCTAGCTGGGGAGCCAGAACAACTGGGTCAGTGAGAGGAGAACACAGACACAACCACAGCACTACCTGCCTTTCTGAGGAGACCTGCCAGCTCCCAGGTACTCAGAGGCTAGCCCTCTCCCCACTCCAATCCCCTCTATATTGGTCCAATTGGGTGACAAGCAGTTGAGGAGAGCAGGAGACACTCTTCTCTCCGAGAGCCAGTCAGTCTGTTACAGGAACCTGCATGCCATCTGGAGGTAAACACCAGGATCTCAGGATCAGCCAACTCCCAGGGCAGGGAGTTTTCCTGAGCACCAAGGTCAGCTGACAAAAGAAACAGACAACACCTGGGTCAATTTGATGACAAAAGGTAAGCAAAAGAACATGGTAAAAAAAACAAAAACAACAAAAAAAAAAACAAAACAAAACAATAGGATGTCTCCAGATCCTAGCAATAATGCAACAGACAACTCTGGACAGCCAAACACGATTGAAACAAAGGAAAATGACCTTAATCCTATGCTTATACTAATAATAAAAGGCCTAAGGGAGGAAATCAAATATCTCAGAGAGCAACAACAAAGTACTTCAAAGGAGGTGATGGAAATGAATAAAGCACTTAAAGGAATGGAAGACCTGAAAAGGGAAGTTGAAGCAATGAAGAAAATCCAATCCAAGACATCCATAGAACTGGAAAACCTTAAGAAAAGAATCAGAACTACAGACACTAGCATCACCAACAGAATACAAGAGATGGAAGAAAGAATTTCAGGCTCAGAGGATAAAATTGAAGAAATTGATACATCTGTCAAAGAAAATGTCAAATCTAAAAAAGTCCTGACACAAAACCTTCAGGAAATCAAGGACACAATGAAAAGATGAAATCTCAGAATAATAGGAATAGAAGAAAGAGAAGAGTCCCACCTCCATGAACCAGAAAATATCCTCAACAAAATCATTGAAGAGAATTTCCCAAATCTAAAAAAAGGCATGCCTATAACTGTACAAGAAGCTTACAGAACTCCAAATAGATTAGACCAGAAAAGAAAATCTTCCCACCACATAATAATCAAAACACTAAATGTACAGAACAAAGAAAGAATTTTAAAAGCTGCTAGGGAAAAGGGTCAAGTAACATGTAATGGCAAACCTATCAGAATCACACCTGACTTTTCTTCAGAGACTCTAAAAGCCAGAAGGGTCTGGACAGACATCTTGCAGACCCTAAAAAACCACAAATGCCAGGCCAGATGACTATTCCCTGCAAAATTGCCAATCAACATAGATGGAGAAAACAAGATATTCCATGACAAAGCTAAATTCAAACAATATCTATACAAAATCCAGCTCTACAGAAGATGTTGGAAGGAAAACTTCAACCCAAAGAGGTTAACTACACACAAGAAAGCACAGGAAGCAAATAGCATGCCTGCAGCAAAACCAAAAGAAAAGGAGCTCACTCACACACGATTTCCACCAACATCAAGATGGCAGGAAGTAACAATCACTGGTCATTAATATCTCTCAACATCAATGGACTCAATTCCCCAATAAAAAGGCATGGGCTAGCAGAATGGATGCAAAAACAGAATCCCACATTCTGCTGCTTACAAGAAACACACCTCAGAAAAAAAGATAGACATTATCTCCAAGTAAAGGGCTGGAAAAAGATATACCAAGCAAATGGACCCAAGAAAAAAGCTGGAGTAGCAATTCTAATATGCAACAAATTGGACTTTCAACCAACATTAATCAAAAGAGATGGGGAAGGACACTACATACTCATCAAAGGAAAAATCCACCAAGATGAAATTTCAATACTAAACATCTATGCCCCAAATGTAAGATCACCCACATTCATTAAACACTACTGAAGCTCAAATCCCACACTGAACCTCACATATTAATAGTGGGAGACTTCAACACACCACTCTCACCACTGGACAGATCAACGATGCAGAAAGAAAACAGAGAAATAATGAACCTCACAGATGTCATGAATCAAATGGACGTAATTGATAGCTACAGAACATTTAACCCCAAAACAAAAGAATATACTTTCTTCTCGGCACCTCACGGAACCTTCTCCAAAATCGACCATATAGTCGGTCACAAAGCAAGCCTCAACAGATACAGGAAAATTGAAATTACTTCTTGTAACTTATCAGACCATCATGGAATAAAGCTAGGCTTCAACAATAACAAAAACAACAGAGAGCCTGCAAAAACATGGAAAATGAACAACTCTCTCCTCAATGACCTCTGGGTCAGGGAAGAAATACAAAAAGAAATTAAAGTCTTCTTAGAACTCAATGAAAATGAAGGCACAACATACCCAAATTTATGGGACACATTGAAACCAGTGCTAAAAGGAAAGTTTATGGCACTAAATGCTTTCAAAAAGAAACTGGAGAGTTCCCATGCTAGCCACCTAAATGCACACCTGAAAGAGCTAGAACAAAAAGAAGCAAACACTCCCAAGAGGAGCAGACAAGAGGAAATTATCAAACTCAGGGCTGAAATCATCAACTTAGAAACAAAAAGAACAATACAAAGAATCAACAAAGCCAAGAGCTGGTTCTTTGAGAAAATCAACAAAATAGACAAGCCCTTAGCTAAACTAACTAAAAGGCAGAGGGAAAATACCCAAATCAACAAAATCAGAAATGAAAAGGGGGAAATAACAACAGATATTGAGGAAATTCAAAAAATCAACTTGTACTCCACAAAATTGGAAAATCTAAATGAAATGGACGATTTTCTTGATAGATTCCACCTACCAAGGTTAAATCAAGAACAGGTAAACAAATTAAACAGTCCTATAACCCTTAAGGAAATAAAAGAAGTCATTAGAAGTCTTCCAACCAAAAAAAGTCCAGGGTCAGATGGTTTCAGCACAGAATTCTACCAGACATTCAAAGAAGAGATAACACCAATATTCTTCAAACTCTTCCATAACCTAGAAACAGAAGAAATACTGCCAAACACATTCTATGAGGCCACAGTTACCCTGATACCTAAACCTCACAAAGACCCAACAGAGAAAGAAAATTTCAGACCAATTTCCCTTATGAACATGGATGCAAAGATACTTAATAAAATACTTGCAAACCGGATCCAAGATCACATCAAAAGTATCATACACCATGATCAAGTAGGCTTCATCCCAGGGATGCAGGGGTGGTTCAACATTAGAAAATCCATAAATGTAATCCATCACACAAACAAGCTGAAAGAAAAGAACCACATGATCATCTCATTGGATGCTGAAAAAGATTTTGACAAAATACAGCACCCTTTCATATTAAAAGTCTTAGAGATATCAGGCATACAAGGACCATATTTAAACATAATAAAGGCAATTTACAGCAAGCCAATAGCCAAAATCAAACTAAATGGAGAGAAACTTAAAACATTTCCTCTAAAATCAGGGACAAGGCAAGGCTGCCCACTCTCTACATATCTCTTCAACATAGTACTTGACGTTTTAGCTAGAGCAATAAGACAACTAAAAAAGATCAAGGGGATACAAATTGGAAAGGAAGAAGTCAAAGTATCCCTATTTTCAGATGATATGATAGTATTACATCAGTGACCCCAAAAATTCCACCAGAGAACTTCTACAGCTGATAAACTCCTTCAGAAAGGTAGCCGGATACAAAATCAATTCAAAAAAATCAGTAGCCCTTCTTTACACAAAAGATAAATGGGCTGAGAAAGAAATAAGGGAATCAACACCCTTCACAATAGCCACAAATAATATAAAATACCTGGGGGTAACTCTAACCAAGCAAGTGAAAGACCTGTATGATAAGAACTTCAAGTCCCTGAAGAAAGAAATTAAAGAAGATATCAGAAGATGGAAAGATCTCCCATGCTCACGGATAGGTAGGATCAACATAATAAAAATGGCAATCTTACCAAAAGCAATATACAGATTCAATGCAATTCCTATCCAAATACCAACTCAATTTTTTACAGATCTGGAAAAAACAATTCTCAACTTCACATGGAATAACAAAAGACCCAGAATAGCTAAATCAATCATGTACAATAACAGAACATCTGGAGGTATCACCATCCCGGATTTCAAGCTGTAGTACAGGGCAATAGTAATAAAAACAGCATGGTACTGGTATAGAAACAGACCAGTTGACCAATGGAATCGAATTGAAGACCCAGAAATAAACCCACACACCTATGGTCACTTAATTTTTGATAAAGAAGCCAAAAACATACAATGGAAATAGGAAAGCATCTTCAATAAATGGTGCTGGTCTAACTGGATGTCAACATGTAGAAGAATACAAATAGATCCATACTTATCACCCTGTACAAAACTTAAGTCTAAGCAGATCAAGAACCTCAGCATAAATCCAGACACACTAACATTAATAGAAGAGAAAGTGGGAAAAGCTTGAACTCATTGGCACTGGTAGCAACTTCCTGAATAGAACACCAATAGCTCAGGCACTAAAACAAACAATCAATAAATGGGACCTTATAAAATTGAAAAGCTTCTGTAAGGCAAAGGACACTGTCCTTAGAACAAAATGGCAGCCTACAAACTGGGAAAGGATCTTCACCAACCCAACATCTGACAGAGGGCTAATATCCAAAATATATAAAGAACTGAAGAAATTAAATACCAAAATATCAAATAATCCCATCAATAAATGGGGTACAGAGCTAAATCGAACACAGAAGAGGAATCTCTAAAGGCCGAGAGGCATTTGAGGAAATGTTCACCATCTTTGGTCATCAGGGAAATGCAATTTAAAACAACTCTGAGATTCTATCTCACACATGTCAGAATGGCTAAGATCAAAACCTCAAATGATAGCACATGCTGGCGAGGATGTGGAGAAAGGGGAACACCCCCCTCCCCATTGCTGGTGGGACTGCAAACTTGTGCAACCACTTTAGAAATCAATCTGGAGATATCATAGAAAATTGGGAATAAATCTACCTCAAGACCCAGCCATACCCTCTTGGGCATATATCCAAAAGATTCAAAACGAAACCACAAGGACATTGCCTCAACAATGTTCATAGCAGCTTTATTTGTAATAGCCAGACACTGGAAACAACCCAGATGTTCTTCAACTGAAGAATGGATAAAAAAAAACTGTGGTATATTTATACAATGGAATACTGCACAGATATCAGAAATGAGGAAATCATGCAATCCGATACCAAATGGATGGAACTAGAAAAGCTCATCCTAAGTGAGCTGATGCAGTCCCAGAAAGATATACATGGTATGTATTCCCTTACAAATGGTTATTAACCATACATTACAGGATAACTATCCTACAACCCACATACCCAAATAGATAGGAACCTAGCATATCTATCCTAGGAAAAATTATACCCACCAGTGAGTCATGGTGTGCCTTATCAAGCTCCAGTACAAGTGGAAGCTCTTGGCCCTCACATGATGCAAGATCTGAGGGAGTATAATAGGTGAGGACCCACCTCATCTGAGGAGAAAGAGAGTACCAAGTAGAAGAACAAGGAAGGAGGGAGGGAGGGAGGGAGGGAGGGAAGGAGAAAGGAAGGGAGGGACCAGGAGGGGAGGAGGGAGAAAACTATGTTCTAGAAGTAAATAATACTTTTTTAAGAAAAGAGCTAATAAACTTAAAAAATGTAATAAAAATACAATATAAAATTTTCAAACTATAATTTACCAAAGGTATACTTGCCTTACTGGCATGAAAGGAAAGTGGCCTTAATTTCAGATTAGAACGTTAGACTACAAGTGGCCACATAGATTACACAAACTTGAAAGCAGCTTAATAGGTTTTTTTTTTGTAGATGTGTAGGATATTTTCATGGTTTGGCATTAAAAAGCAGTTAACAGGTTTAAAATACTATAAATAAATTAAAGGTTACTGCTGTTCAACCTGGTTTTCTAAACCTCCAAGAATTGAAAAAACATGGAGCTAAGGTAAAATACATGAAATGCATGGTGTTAGCCCATGCCTTTAACTCCAGCAGAGACAGGAGGATCACTATAGAGTTAGTTGTCTTATAAATTCTATAGTTACAAGGAACAGGGTGGTGATGGTACACACCCTTAATCCCATCATTCGAGAAGAATACACCCTTAATCCCAAACACTAGAGACAGAAACAGGTAGATTTCAGAGCTCAAGGTCAGCCTGATACAAAACAAGCTCTAAATAGAGAAAAGCTTCGATCCAGGGGTGGAGGAGCACATCTTTAATACCATCAGTTGGGAACTACATGTCTTTGATCCCAATACTTAGAATGCAGAGACAGGCACATAGGATTTGGAAGGATTTAAGTTTAAAAGCTACTTGCAAAAGGCATGCTGCAATTCAAACAAATTGTCCTTTGAGATCTCAAAATATATACACTAAAGGTTTGTTTAGCTCCAAAATATCAAAATAATTTCTTCTTTAACCCAGATTGAAAGGTAATACTTTATATATTGTCAAAAAAAAAAACAAATTTGCTCCAGGAAAAATATCGCCTGACCCCCCCCCCCAAAAAAAAGGTAATTGCCCCAGAGTTAGGATTAGGGCAGGGCTCTGTTCTTATCTTTCATGAGATTTAAAGCATCCATTCAAGGAATCCAGGGACAACTGGAAAATGGAAACCTCAGCAGAAAACAGATCAGACACCAAACAAGACAAGTGGCCCAGATGAATCAGCCTTGCAGACTCCCTCAATAGCTGTTTCCTCAAAAGTCTACAACCACAACAACTCAAAATCACTAAGATTGTTTAGCTCCAAAGACTGCTCCAGCCAGAACTTCAGTAAAGCCCTGAAGATCAGCTTCTGTCTACGAACTTCTTAGGACATCTAAATAGCTTAGCACAAAAGGACTGAACATCAAATGATTCTATTAACATTTTTAACCATTTTCCATTCTTATTTGGGCCCCAAACAGGTTTACTACATCCCAAATCAGCAGGAAGTCATTTTTAGAGAACAATGTCCCATCCCCAGAAGGTGGGGAGGGTGTTTCCACCCCCCTTTGGTTATTTGATGGATAATAGAAAATTTTGTTATTTAGGGGAAGAGACTACAAGCTGTTAAATGGTCTTGTTAAATGGATTTTGGAGGTTAGACCCAGGGACTTCTCTCTTTTTCTTTTCTGTATCCTTCTTTCTCTCCTATGTAGGAGTGAACAGACTTGAGAAAAAATTGGACATAGACATAGTATAGGAAAGATCAAGAAAAAAGGACAGATTATTGAATATGGCCTTATACCTTTATATATTGATACAAATTTAATATTATATTTGGCTAAATTGGTATTGATCATGGTATATTAATGGAAAATTAAGATTGTATTGGACTACATCGTTATTGATCTTTGTATATTTGATACAAAATTAAGATTATATTTGGCCACATTGGTATTGATCTTTGTATATTGATACAAAATTAAGGGTAACGCTTCTTAAAGGTATTGTACCTAGTAATGCTTAAAAATGAAATGTAAAGTTGTGGCCTCTTGCTACCAACCGTCATAAACTGTTTAGGATAATTAAGAAACGGAAACTAATAGTCATGCAAACGTGTCATTTTGTTAGTTACTATGACAGTCTATCACAGTTATTTTCTAAGCTACTTAGAAATCAAGTTGCTAAGAGACAAGCAATATTTGCTTATCTAAATATAAGAGATAGATAGGGCATCTTCAAAAACCTCAAGAGATCTGCAGAATATGGCATTCAAAGATGTTTTCTTAACTTAAAATTTTTTGATATTGAGATATGTCAGCTCCTAACAGCACCCCCTATTCTACTCCAAGTAGAATATGAGCATCGAAGAATCTCCAGTGGGAGATGGTTGAATTGGTGGTAAGCCTTTCTCTTGGCAAGAAAAACCTCTTGCTTCAACTGTAGACAGACTGCTGTCCAAAAATGACAAAACTTGGAAGCAGATAAGTCGACAGCCTAGCTCTGCCAAGACAGGGTAGGCAAGTCCTTCATAATTCCTGCTCTACAATCAATGTCTGACAGAGAAAGGGGGCCAAACAGCTGAAGATTGATGCTGTAATGTATGGAGAGAAAATGGGAACTGTCCAGGCAGCCACTGGTATGTCATTTCGTAGTTTTGGAAGCTGCGGGCCCTGCACGTCCTATATAATCAGATATATTTATCCCTCTCAGGTCTCTGAGGTGGTTGAAGAATAGATAGCTAGAATCTCATAGTTAAATTTTGAGTTGTTTAGGAATCAAGAGGGTGTTCTGGATCTAAGAAGATATTTTTAAAATTGTGAGGCAAGGTAGTATGGAAGCTGAGTTAGATATAGAACTTTAAACGCATGGAGATGGTTAGATAGTAGAATGTTAAAGTCAGGTGCCAAATACATATGGACTGGACATCGGGAATGTATGCTAAGCCATATAACTCTCATATTGTGGCCTATTTATTTCTGTTGTTTTGTATTGTATTTATAGTTATAAGAGAAATAACCATTTGTTGGAAATGAAAGGGAGAGCTGTTGGGGGGAAAAATACCTTAAACTAAAAAAAAAAGTGGGGGGAAGAGGATGGGGGATTGAGGGAGAGAAGGGTGGAAGGGTGGGACTGAAGGGGGGAGTAGGGAGGGGATTGTGATTGAGATGTAACTTGAAGAAATAAAAAATAAATTATTTTTAAAAAAAAAAGAAAGGTAGGCAAGAAAGAAGAGAGAGAAGGAGGAGATGATGGAGAGATTGGGAGGGACATGAGGAGGCATAAGAAAGGTAACTGATTTACCTCCACTTTTCAAAAATGTTAAAATGCATTTCTGCAAATTGTAAAACACCAACGAATTGAAAAATAACTTAAAGAAAAGATTTTTTAAAAAAGAAAAATAGAATTGAAATTTTTGTGAAGTCATGGCATGCAGTCTCTGCAGGCAGAAAACTGTGGCTCATAGATTTATGGTAAGGGTACATACTCATGCACTTCCCTTCTTGCCTCACCCCTGACACTCTATTATAGAATAAAAATAAACACTTCAGGCACTAACCTTAACAGTGCCTTTCAACCAACAGACATCTTTGTAATGTCATCAGCAGGGCATATGTAAAACATATTGTTGTAAATTAAACCGCAACTAAAATTCCTCCTCTTCTCTCTAAATTAACTGACAATATTTCTCTTTTATGCAAGAATAGAGTACCTGGGGGATGAGAAGTCAGATCTGTAAGAAGAAGGGATTTGATCAAATTATTACAAGCTGCTCTTGGTGGTGTTTCCTTTAATATAAATTACTATCCACAGGAAAAGCAAATTGTTGAGCCTGCCTGAAGAGAAGAGAACATGCCAGAGTGGCACATCTTAAGATTTATAACTCTAAGTCTATCTAAGCTTAGAGAATACATGTAGACTGGGATAAACTGTCTTTTATACAACTTCATGACTGCCTAATGGCATGTCCTAGAGAGAATCCATAGAGGTGTACTTTGTACTAAAATCCCACATTTTATGCTCTGAAGTGGGTAATGCTTTGAATAACACTATAGGTGTAGCCTTTTACTGTGTGCTTAAATTACACTACCAGGCATTCCCCAGGAAACTCCACAAACAAAGACTCAAGGTTGAATTAGGCTAAATAAACTTTCAAAGCCCCAAATCTCCATTAAATGCAGAGCTTTTGGACATAACTCTGCACCTTCTCAGTAGATGTTACTTTGTTTACATCCCATCTTTCAGATGTGCATGTTTTAAAAACTATAGCATAAAATAATATGACTCACAGTTGTGGTTAATATTCACTTAATAGAGGGCACCTTGTTCTCAAGTTTGAGCCTCTACAATGTAATAAGAACATTATCTACTTCAGTCTTTATGCCAATCCTACACATTAGATGGAACCAGCACTACTCTACAGAACTTGAAGCTCAGAAACTGTATGAATTCACTCTGAGCACTGGGTGAGTGATACCACTCAGGGACTAGCAAGGGTGGTAACTAGCCATGGGTATTTCAGTGGTTGAAAGGTGAACCCTGGGCCCTAACACCAAATTCTTTAATGTCTAATAAGTCTTCCTAAAGAGAATTTCAGTTCGCTTGTTCCTCTTTAGTGAGACAATCATTAGAAAACTAGACTTACTGCTAGCACATGATAGAGATGTTTGTCTGTTTAAGTAGACACTTGGTGAGTGTCGACAAGGCACTGTACATTAATGGGGAAAATTCCTAAACATTCCGGCCTCCAGATTTACATATCAGGAGACATGAAAGTAAACCAAATGACCAGGCCCAGAAAGATTTCACCACACATCATGAAACATGCTCTAATTGAAAACCAGGGCACTGTACACAGGACTAAAATGATAGACCTTCCTCTTCCAGAACGATCGTAGGCTGAGACTCATCAGGTAAAGAAGGCTCCAGTGAGTCACAGAGGAGTGAGAAGTGCTGTGCTTAGAGCCCACCCAGAGAGACTACTTGGCCTTAAGAATCAGGGAGTGAAGAGGGTTATCATCCCCTCAGGACGATGAGCTTCAGGTTCAAATCACAACTTTATTCCTGGAAATAACTGGTGATTTATTTCATCCTGTGTGTGTGGGGGGGGGGGGGGCTGGGGAGCTAGTTTAGCCAACTATAAAATAGGGATAACATTGCACACACACAGTGGCTGCTATGACAATTAAAAAGAAAGTCATGAAAAGCTCCTAGTACAGGGAAAGTAAGGAACATAAAGAATTGGATGTGTATAATGATTGTTACAAATTAATTAATATGAAAAATGACAGTAGATTCCTCTGTTGGCTCAATGAGAAAATCTTGTGTAGACTCCATTCAAAATACCAACAATTACCTGCTTATGCCCTGCATTATCTTCTCTTTCTTTTCCCACAGTTTCTCACTTTGAGGCTCACCTTGAACTCACAATCCTCCTCTCCCAGAATCAGCAGGCCTACAATATCTTAAACTTTATTATGGGACTGCATAAGACCAGGAAAGTATTCAGGGACTTTCCTCTCCAAGCATTATCTCATTCATCACAATCTCCAGGTTCTGTGACCTCACTCTAGTCACATTTTAAAACATACTAATTGCATGGAGTGCTCGGTGTAAGCAAGTTTCATGGACAAGTGGCTTTGGAAACACCACCTGCGATATGGTCACTGTCTCAAATGTGTGAGACAGATGGTACCATCAGCTTGATGAGAGTTAGAATCATCTCCAAGTCAAAACACAAGGCGCAGCTGCGAGGCCATGCTCAGAGGTTTAACTAAGGAGAGAAAACCCACCCCGAAGGTGGGTAGCACTGATCCATGTGCTGTGCCTCATAATGAATAACAAGGCAGGCTAAGTGCCAGCATTCATTTCTGTTATGCATCCCAGATAACAGGTCTGTCTGAAGCAATGCCACACACTGATCACTGAACATTGCCACTAGCTCCACTGCAATTGCCCCTAAAGCATACCAGGTTCCAGATTTTCACCACTGCTACATCAAGACCAATGCACTGACTGGCTAAGCTAAGTTGTATGAAGTAAGTGGAACAAACTGCTGGAAGTTACACACACACACACACACACACACACACACACACACACACACACACCTAGGGCTGGAGAGATGTTGTAGTTGGTAAAGTTATGGTCTTGAATTCGTGAAGACCTGATTTTGGATCCTTTGAACCCAGGTTTAAAGGTCAAGTGAAGTAACCCAGCACTACTAAGGTAGAAATAGGAGGATCCTGGGGCTGTCTAACCAGCCAGCCTAACCCAATCTACAAGCCCCAAACCAACTAGAAACCTTGCCAAGATAACAATAACGGATAATAATAAGGTGAAAGCCGCCTGCGAAATGACACCAGAAATTGACCTCTCTAATCTCCGCACTTAGGCACATGCCATGCATGAGCATACACACACGAAAAACAAATGAAAGAAGAAAACTAAACCCAGGGAAGAGGTAGCCCAATCATTAAGATATTTGCCACACAAACCATAAGGACTTGGTTCAATACCCTATAACCCATTCAGGCAAGCAGAAATAGTAGTGTGTGGCTATAATCCCAATGCTAGGGGATCATGACAGGAGGAACCTCAGGGCTTGCTGGCCTGCCAGTGTACCTGAATCTGTAAACTCCCTGTTCGAAAAAAGAGCCTGTCCTTTAAAAAATGGAGAGTAATAAATGAAGTCACCCACCATTGACTTCCGGCCTCCATGTGTACACACACATGCATGCACACACATGCACACACACACAAATACATATGTACACACAAGTATATTTCAGGCACACAATGAGGTATGAAACTTCGATGTCCTTAATTTACTTGGATAATTTGGCAGCTGCTACTGAGATTCTCTGCTTTTTGTCGGGCTACTGAGACAGTGAGTGAGCATTAGCTAGCTTCAGTAACACAGAAGCCACCACATTCAAACATTGCTCTGGTAGCTTAGTTTAGTTACAGAAATCAGGGGATATGTTTTAGCTGTAAGAAATCAGAGACCCAAAGCAAGTAGAAAAGGCAATGAAAGCAAGCAAGCAGAAAAAGCATACATAGCTGAAACATGGACAGAGGCAATAAAGAAAATGGATACCCCAAAGTTGAGTTGTATATCATATGAAAAATTGAATTTTGTGAACTTCTAAAACAAACAAAGAAATCATAGGATGTTACTTCAGAACCTACAAAAATGATCTGCTCATTATGACTCTTGTCTATTGAAAAGTTTATTTATACAGTACATCCCACACATTAGTAGTAGTAGTAGTAATAATAATAATAATAATAATAATAATAATAATGAGTCCTGCACAGGAGTTTGCCACCTTCTATAGAAGAAAAACACTGGGAGCTAAATTTACACAAAACCACACTCAGTTAATCCTAAAGCATGTTATCCACCTCTGTGCAAATATTCTGTGATTTTTACACAAAATCTCAGCATTAAAACTCCTGAAGTAATCTACACAACAGTACAATGAGAGGCCATGTGAAGTCCAGAAGTCACTGGTGTAAGGAGAGGTATCACTTTTGATGTCATTTATTGACAAGGATATATTAAAATGTTTTCAGTAATCAAAGACAATAGTGCTAACAACCATTCTCAAACTCAATATATACTCTGTGGATACATACTTGCATGCAGGTACATCACAACTGTCTCCTGAAATCTCTGTATCCATTGGCCAATTGTTCTCCTCACTCGGTTTTCAACAGTGACTTAAGGCAGCCTTGCTGGGTCGCTCAGAATATCCCTTAGCTGCCTGTGGTAGTGGGCTTCACATGTATAACAAAGTACTTGGCTGCTTCTGAAATAAAGATAGGTTTATTCCAGTTAAGTTCAAAACGGGCTAGTCCATAGGTTCGAGTCTCTAGAGAAGGTGACACAGCATAGCAAAGGCACTGATGTGGTGGCTTACATCCTTAGCCAGGATGCAAAGACAGAAAGAGATTTTGAAGCTCAGGGTGAAAAACAGGATGGGACAAATGTGCATCCCTTAGGGTAATGCACCCTCCCTGACCTATAGACACCGCATTAGGTCTCATCTCTTAGAGATGTATATGATTTGCCAATTCTGTCACCTTGGCAGCTTAACTACCTGAGGAACACCAATCTTTTCATGACCACACCCTGTATAACAGTCCTCAGAATGCTGTCCTTGCCCTTTCTGAACCATCACCACATTTCTGCTACTTCTGTAAACTGGGCTTCTCCCTGGAATGCAAGGTCAGGAAAGTGAGCATTCTGATCTTATCAGCAACAATCCTCTATATCTTACCTACAGTAAGTGACAAAAAGATACTGAATAGATGAATGGATTGAATGAATGAATGAATGAATATGGCTGCTATAGCTACATGAAAAATACATCACATATGTATTATTTCTATGATTTCCACAGTCACAGAGAAGATCCTGGCCATTGAATGTCAAATGGGAGAAAGGCTGGTTTAGACAAGGTCCTCAAGCCTGACAAAACTAGAGGCAATGCCTAGATCTTTTCTACATTCTGAAAAGGACCAGTTCTCAGAACAACTTGGCTTCTGACTCAAACCTTTGTACTCATCTTATGCCTCCTGATGTCCCAATACACTAACTTCCCAGCAGGGTGCTTTGTACCTTGCCAGGAACATAGAGATACTGTGCCACCACAGCCTGAGCTCAGTTCCCTCCCAGACAGAAGAGAGCCAACCAGGCCTTTTGACAATTGGGATTCTGTGGAATCTGAGCAGTCATCACCTCTTCCCTCTTCGCTTTTCAAAGGAGCTTAGTGCCTAAAATGCACACTTTGGAAACCAGAAATAGAGCATCCAACTAGGTCAAAATGAATGGTCCATTGGAGAGGATTCTTTCAGTGGGAGGGCAAGGCTTGGTGGCATTTGGTAGGACTTCAGTCAACCAGTGTCCCCATTTCACACTATACCAGTTGAATCATACCTCTAAGGAGAGAAATATTTTCCCTTAAACCAAGATGGAATGCAAATTGAAGGCCAGGAAGTAAAAGCCACATTCATTTGCTGCAGATGATTCAAAAGAATAAAAGTATTAAAAACTCCAAGGACTACCAAAGAAAAAGTAGCCCTTCAAATGGTAAGAGCCTACATGAAGGGAGAGCCACAGTATGTCTGCTAACATCAGTCCTAGGACTTACGCAAGGCTCCCCTTTTGTTCAGTCCACTGCTTCCTAGCAGCTTCATCTTAGCTATTAAAGCTCCTTTTGCATCCCTCTGCAGTAATTACCTAGGTTGCAGCCCTGGGGGTGAAAGAGATGACCACTGTATTCTCTAAGAGTTCTCATTCCTGAGTGAATATATCTATTCAAAAAAATTTAGGTACATATTTTCCTATCTACTACACACATTAAAAAAATATTCTGTGAAGTATTATCCCCACCAATCAAAAGTTGTCATAACTACATGTTAATTTACTCACATTATTCTATATTATTTGAGAATTTTAAGTCAATAATATATAAAGATATGCCAAAAGCAACTTAGGATAAATAGAAAGTGATGTATAAGTTTAAAGTTTTATATGTTTGCCATAGGTCAATTAGATATATTAAATACAATGAATAAACACACAGAGAACGTAGAATCACATGTTTACATTTGGATCAGGGAAAAAAATACCCAGCTTTAGCTATGGCTGACAAGAAAATGGAAAAAAGTAAGCTTCTCGCAACTTTGTTAGTAGATGTCTGAAATGAACACTCATTTATAACTGAAGATATTTAAATTGGCTGGCCCATCAATCCCACTGCTAAAAATCTACATAATGAATTTATTCATACAAGGTCTGTACTATTTATGCAAAATGATGTCTACAGCACCATTATTTATGAAAGTAAAAAACAATCAAATTGCCAAATCACAAATAAATAGAAAACAAAAATTTCTTAGATGAATAGCTTGGGTGAGGGGTGACTGGGATTTTGAAGGGAACAAAGCAGGTGAGAAGTGTCTTATTCCATTGTAAACAAGTGTTTCTATGACCTGGCCTAGCCTCCTCATGGCATTTAACAACAGAACTTTCAGCTACTTTGAAATTATTGCTATGGCTAGAAATAGACACTATGAAAAGATTGGTCCATGTGGATTGTGACTCCAATACACACACACACACACACACACACACACACACAGGAAGGTAGGAAAGGGAGGTAATGAGGGAGGATGAGAGAATCTTAGTGTCTCTCATGAAGACAAAGGTTTCAAACCTTTCCTCACTCTACAAACATACTATTCAACAGATACACAGTTGTGGAAAACCCATTGCCATCATTCTCTTCTACCTTCCTCTTCCTGCCCAGTGATGCTAATAAAAAACAAGAGGGACTGTGGACACTTGGTATGACCTAGGCACATGCTAAGGGATCTCAGCTAGCAATCCAAAGGCCATCAAGAGCTCTCAGAGGCCCAGTGATCGCCAGCAGGCATTTCCTGTCACTGCTTCTTTTCTTAGTCTCTGGTGGGTAGGATCTGCTCCCTCTCCTTTCACTGTCCCTATGTGCCCTTGCACATCCCCTTCATAAGCCCTTCCTCTTTAACATCAGGCTCCCCTCACTTTTCCCTGCCCTCACTCTGACCTTCCACCCCATCTCTAAGGTCTTTAGTCAACTGAATTTCTGTCTTAAGATTTAGTCTACTTTTTTTCATGTGCCTCCATTTTTCCCATTTGTTAACTACTCCACAGGAATCCTAAAGCTTCCAGAAAATGCTGTAGAAAAAGAAAAAGAAAAATGAACATAGCCTGACATTGAGAAACTGGCTTGGCACTCATAATGGAATATATTAATCTCCAGCCAGACACAGAAGATCTCACAGAACACTGACTTCTCAAAGAAGGCAAGACAAAGCCATGTCATCGTTTTCCCTGAGCACAGCAGTGATACGGTCACTGTGTCACTAACAAAGGACCAAACCCTCCCCTTATTTCGTTAAATAAGTGACTACCACTTTATGAAACAGGAAGAAGTTTACCTTTGCTCTAGAATGCCCTGCCTGTAGATACGGTACTGACCCATTTGTAGAATTACATTCACGTCTGACAAAAAAAAAAAAAAATCCAAACCTTTCTTGGACACTTGCTTGATTCTCCAACCCAAGTTCAAATCTTAAAAAAAAAAAAAAAAATGGGTTTCTATCTAGGGAGTTCTTACTGAGCCATCCCAAGATTCTGCAACATGTATATTTCCCCTCACTGCTATTAGTAAAGGATCTGAGGAGGTCACCAACAGGTATTCCTTGACAGTCCCTGACTGCACCAGTACTGACACCAAGGGAGAGAGAGCTGTGTGTTCTAGAAGGAAAGAGAATGTGATCCTAACAATGCTTCCAGCCCACCAATGAGCGACAACTGTTCCCTCATAATTCCCAGGGCCCTAGCTGAAATGTCCTCTCTTCCAAGGCAGCAAGCTGTCTCCCATGCGCTACCATTTATGGAAATCAGAACAATTCCTTGAGGAATCATTACCTTTCCAATTAGCTGAACTGAAACCCTGTGGTGTGTTCTACTATCGTTCCCTAAGACTGAAACAGGCCAGTTACATTACCAGCGACCAGTTAAAGGGACTAAGATCCCAATCAAGACCGATTATTTGTAATTTTCTGCAAGAATATAAATCACCCCCTATCAATATTTTCCAACCTGTTTCTCGGGTCTTTCTTCCTTGGTTTGTTTTCAGGATTCCCTCTGTTACCACCATCTCCCCACACCCTCTGCCCCTGCACTCGGTATCATATCTGGTGCATGACATAAGTCAAAAGATTTTCTAAAATCTGTAGCCTATATAACTAAAACTACAAGGAAAGTGGCCATCAGAAGACAGGATAATTTAAAATTTTAAGTATATAAAGAAACGTAGCACACACAGCAAGAGGCAGGGGAAGAGCTAAAGCAATACTGCTAACTTAGAACTGTCAAGCACACAGCAGTGTTCTACTATGACACTTATTGATACCTTTAGGGGCTGGGAGATGGCTCAGCCACTAAAGTGCTTGGCATGAGGACCTGAGTTTAAGTGCCCAGAACCCACATAATAAAACTGGAGTTTGCAGCGCACACCTATAATTCCAGCACTGTGCATGTGGAAAACAGAGGATTCCTAGGGCTCACCAGCCAGACAATCCAGTCAAATTAAAAATCTCCAGCTACAATGAGAAACCATGTCTCCAAACAAAATGTAGAAAAGTGATTGAGGAAGACATCCATCATCAACCTCTGGCCTACATATGGACATACATGTGCCAGTGCATCCATATACTTGTGTGCACACGAACATGTACACACAGAGACACAGAAATAAATAGCTTAAACAAAATACAGAATATATATATATATATATATATATATGCAGATGCTATTCATATGCCTCCATAGAAAAACATGTTTTTGCCACATGCTTTTCCTTGGGACTGTACACTTTACTCAGGTGACCCTTCTTAATGGTGCCTGATGCTCTGAAGAAAGTTGGATATCATATGAGACTTTAGTCCACCTCATTTTTAGGCTCCCATCTCCCAGGTTTACCCTGCCAACTAAGAGTAGTTAACAACAAATGATATCTGATATTGCAAAGTCCCTTACAACTTCCCACAGAATCTAGAACTCACACACTATGCTCACGGACTATAAAGTTAGCTTCTAGGTGTATTTACCAAGTAATACATACAAAATTAAAGATTAAAATAACAATAACAGCATGCATCAGGGGCTAACTTCAAGTCACACCATGGTGTGTGCTGTTTTCTCTTTGTTCTTAAAGTAATCCACTGGCTAGGAAATAGTATTACACTGATTTACAGATATAAGAACTGGGGCTATCATATATTTAAGTTAATTAGAATTCAAGTCAGGAAAGACTCACACAGGGCTTATGTCTTTAAGAACCATTCACCATACACCTCACAGTTATTCCTTTGCTGTCAAACAAAACTCTCTAAAGCATGGTGTTCCAACACCCTATGTGGTGGTTTGAACAAGAACAGCCTTCTGTCTTAGGGTTATTATTGCTGTGAATAAACACCATGACCAAGGTATCTTATAGGAGGGAGCAATTACTTGAGAGTTTGTTCAGTTTCAGAAGGTTAGTCCATGAACATCATGACAGGGAACATGGCAGGCAAGCATGATGCTGGAGCAGTAGCTGAGAATTCACCTCTGATCAAGAAGTTGCAGGCAAGAGAAAGTGAGAGACTGAGCCTGGTGTGACCTTTTGAAACCTCAAAGCTCACCTCCAGTGACACACCTCATTCAATAAGGCCACACCTCCTAATCCATCCCAAATAGTTCCACTAACTGGGGATCAAACATTCAAACACGTGAGCCTATGGAGTCTATTCTCATTTAAACCATCACAACCCCATGTAATAGGTGTTCATCCAGTCACCCAAAGGAAAAACTGAAAGTGACATGGCCTGGGTCATGATGTGGTTCCACTATCCCTCCCTACCTATTAATGTTGAGCTGAGACCTCAATTTACATTTTACATTGTTGAGAAGCATCTAAGACAGATACGTGCAAAATTAGCATTGCAAGAAGGCATTTAAGGATAAAAATATAAGCACTGAAATTTATTGGTGAGACTGGAAGAAACAGAAACACAAGCATCCTGGTAGCCCTGCTAACATAAGCCATGGCTGTTCAAACATACATTTAAACAGGGTCATAACTCCCGGCTGGAACTCTTGCTTCTCTCAAATGCTGCATTTACAGGTCTGTTGTTTATAGCAGTCTTGAATTTGATACCTGGCTTCAAAGCTGTGTGACTTTACAAAACTTAACTTACTATTCTTGACCTTTAATTTTCTCATATATAAAATTAAAAAAAAATCTCTACCAAAGATCCAGGGTGGGAAGAAATCTTCCAAAACAGATAGCATATATAGTGCCTGACACCAAGTATCTATAAAGTACAGCTGTAACTATGATCATTTTGTTTTTACTGTCCAAAGGAAAAAAGAAAAAGATCTGTCTGTCTACAAGTAGGCAGCCAAAAAGAACATTTTGCAACAATGCAGTTGTTCTGTGTCTGTGCTTTCCAACACAGCAGTCACTAAGCCACATGGAACCAAGAAGCATTGCAACATGGACAGTGCTCTCGTTAATTCTATTTAGCCTTAATTAATTTAAATGTCAATGGCCACATGTGGTTAATGGCTACCACATCAGATAACATGGGTTTAGAATAACCAAAATACCATATTCCTTTGAGGGGAGGAAGACCTAGCCCAAGGCCGTGAAATCCCAGCTGGTGGGCCAGCACCAATCTGCTATCAAGTTTTCACCAGCCCACAACAGAACAGACACAGAAATCTTCAATGTTATGAATCTTTCATAAGGCTAAAAGTGCTCCTTTTAAAGGACCATTGCTTCTGCTGAGGGTAGATGTTCACTAGAAACTTTTTTTGAAATCTAGTCTGCTCATTCCACAAGCATCTCTTCTAACTCCACACTATCTACAAGGCATTGCTCTGAAAGTACACAGTAGATAAAACAAACACCCACATCATGGAACTTACTTTCTAATGGAAGGAGAAAGAAAGAAAATATACTCATAACATGTTAAGAAATTTAACCAACATAAGGTGACATAGAGGAGTGGACAGGAAGGTAGAAAGTTAGGGAAGCCCCTTCATATACTCTGATATTTGATCAAATCTACAAAAGAGGCTAAGGCTTTAGTCATGCCCGCCCAAAAAGTCTCCACATGTAAGACACAAAGGCCTAGAAACAAAACCAAACTTGACATACCCAAGAGAGAGGTCAGCACCACTGAAGCAAGGTGTCTATAGAAGACAAGTCAGAGTATCCTTTGGGCTCAGATTATGCAAACCCTTAAAGGCTATTGTAAGAATTATGATTTTTTTCCAAATACATTTTAATTTTAGGATAATTTTGGATTTGTGGGATAAATAGTTCTGCAAGTCTATTTCTCAGCTTATTGCCTATATAATATCATATACTTTTGTGGTACACTTATGGTAACTAAGAAAATAATATCAGCTCAATACTATAATAAAGAAATGATATCAGTACAACACTGTTAAACTGTAGTCTTTATCACCAGCTTTTTCCACAGATGTCTTTTTCTGGTCCAGGGCATATTATTCCAGAATATTCTATGACATTCAGCTATTTGCATCTTTTCTAATTTCTTAGTCTCTCTTTGTTTGTCTTGCATTGCAATTTTAAAGACTAATGACCATCTATTTTGGCCATTCATTTTTGTTTCCTCTAGTGCTTTTCTTGTATTTTGGCCAACAGTTTAAGGGACAAAATTATCCCAAGGCAAAGTACCTTTGTCATCTTATCACATTTGAAATCAACATGGATTATTTTGCTGGTGAGGGTCTCTGGCAAAACCTGAGGATGACTCAAGTAATAGGAGAATTTTGAGCAGAAGGATATAGACTTACTTTTAAAGGATATTCAAGACTTGTATGAGAAACAGGTTATAGGAGGTGAGGAATGGAGATCAGTCATTGAGGGAAGAGTTGGTGGGAGTGGTTTAGGAAAGCTATAGCAGCAATGAAGCACTGATGACAGAACAAACAGGACTCATTCATAACTTAGATATGAAAGACACAACCAGGCTTTACCATGAGTATTATATGGGAAATACTGAGAGATGATTAAGCACATGGTGGGGAGATTGTAACGCCTTGGAAGCATATGAACAGAGGGTGGAGCAGAAGTGAACAGATGACTCAAAACTTCAGAGGTGAGGTTAAGGTCAAAGACATAAATCTGTGAATCATTGGTAAGCAGATGGTATTTAGATCCATATCCCAGAGGAGATCATCCAGGGATTGAGTTTTGAAAAAAAGTGGGGGGGGGGAGGAATGGTCTATAATTGAAAATGACAGTAGTATTTGAAGATAGTTGACCTTTTTTAAATAACTATGTTGGAAAATTAAAAGCCAGCATCATCAAAGGTTTGGTGACTAGATAGATAGATAGATAGATAGATATAGACAGACAGATGATGGATGGATGGATAGATGGGCGGGTGGGAAGACACATACATACATACATACATACATACATACATGTATACATAGATGATAGATAGATAGACAGAAAGATGGTAAGACAGATGATAAATAGATCTTATATATGTAAAAGATGTAGATAGATAACACAGAAATAGAAACACAGTACTTTATTTTTATAACTCCAATATCTTACATAAAATCTCCAGCTTCTTTATAATTCTAAGGTTTTTTTCCCCTGTTACTTTTACGGATGAGGCATTAATAGACTGGTAAGGACATTAGAGTTGGTAGGGTCCTGATGATAATGGCCCCTCGATGGTAGAGAGCAACCACTGCTCGACAATGCAAGTGAGGTGTCGTCCAAAGCAAGAGGCCCTGGAGCCTGGCATGGGTGTGGCCCAATGTGGCCACTCCTGAGCAACAGAACTTCAAGTAAGTGGCTTTCAGCTGGGCATACAGACCAGACTGTGACAGTGTGCTGCTCTCAACCTTTCAGTGAGTGGTAATTAATGCAGAAACTCATGGCTAATCGTGACACGAAGAATAAGTGACTGTTGGATGTTCAGTCTTAAACAGGACCTCTATCTCATCTCCTGAAAACTCTGGGGACACTGCAGAAGAGAGGTACAGAGCAATGGAACAGGGCTGTGAAATGTTAACTTCTGGACATAGTGTGGCTGTTGCAACCACGAACTCATGGCAGCTGAGAAATCCTGCACTGCCTCTGCATAAGCCTGGGCCTGTCAACATGCCAGCATTGATGAAGGAAAGGCTCTTCGTGCTTTTCCTCCCCCTGGGAACTGCTGCCTGCCCAAGGCTGCTAAAAGTGAGGTAAAGTCACTCTAGTCACTGGAATCAGTGGTGTAGGCACTGGTGAGCTGTCCATGCTCCAGTGGACAGGTCCATAGCCAGACTCTTGCAGGCAGCTAAGCCCAGCAGGTCACAAAACATACACAAACCAAAAAGACATGAAATGGGAATGGAAATTGTTGATAGAAAATAAAGCTGAAGGGGATGAGAAAGGGATAAGAAAAAGGGTTAATGTGATACATGAGCAAATTTTTTTGTCTGCTGCCATCTGCTTAGGCCAGATTACCAAACTTCAGCATGTAATAGAATCACCTAGGATTTGTTAAGGTAGACATTGCTGGACCTGGTCCCAGAGCATCCAATTCAGCAGGTCTCATGTGGGTCCTGAGATGTTGGGTTAAAAACAAATTCCAAAGTGTTGCTGATACTTCCCTTTCAAAGCCTACCATGGCCCTGAGTAGTGCCCATTATGTCAAACCCACAATAAGAAGATTTGTGTGGGCACTGAACGCTTATTTACTTCCAGCAGGAAAATGATTGATAGCCAATGATGCCTGCAAGATTTTACTATATGATCTCTAAATCCAGTCCCAGATATTTACTGTGTGAATCATCCTGTCACCATCGATAACTTCCAGGAATTCATGAACACCAAATCACACTCTTCTGAAAGCCTCTCCTAAAAGGAAAGCTTAAAAGGATGCCCAAGGGATATGAAGTAAAGGCATTCAAAGATAAATTCAACAATTACTTCATAGCAACATTGTCCAACTGCCATAACTAAAGGCTATGTGCAATATACTAGAAACTAACGACAAAAGGCCTAAAAACTCATGAAAAATACAGTCCAGGCAAACTGAAGGATGCTTAGGTTTGGTTTGGTTTGGTTTGGTTTGGTTTTGAAGCAAAAATATTTATATCTCTTTATAAGGTATAAATCTTAGTACTTCCTTTTTAAGCTATATTACAACTGAAGGCTACCAGGAGGAAAACAACAAAGAATTTTTTGCTAAGTTCAGTCTGTTGTAAAGTATGAATTTTTTTAATTACCATTATACAGAAAGTTTTGCATTCATAATTCAACACTGATTGACCACATACCCTGAACATGTTTGAGTAAAATATACCTTTTCCTTCTTTCCCAACTTCAAGGATGTCCATAAGTGCATAGCTATGCAGCCAACAACTCTTTGTAAGCATAAGCTGTTGAGTGTCATAACAGAAAAACAGTACTAGATGCAGAAGAAGAAAAAAAACCAGACCATTACCCTGGAGAAATAGTCTTCAGATGGGCTGTAAGAAGGCAAGGACATCCCCAGTGCAAACATACTGGGAGAGTCTAGGGAAAGAAGCATCTCATAGAAGGCTGTAGAAAGTGCCAGAAATGAATGGTGCCCTGGGAATGCAGTACAGTCTGAGGCTGTGAGGGGAGGAAGCATGATCGTGAGAGACACACCCTCAGACTCACTACAGACCTTAAGAATTTGGCCTTATGCATCACATTCAACAGACACTAAATAAATAAAGCTTTATTAAATAAATAAATAAATAAATACACAAACAGAAAATGAAACAGTGGGGAGAAGAGGTGGATGTTAAAGGATACAGAACAGGGATGTGGAATGGACAAGTCTACAGATTGAAAACTGAAGTTAATACAATAAGAGGGCATTTGGGACTTATGTTAAGATATTAGCTGTTTCTCTCTCTCTCTCTCTCTCTCTCTCACACACACACACACACACACCACACACACACACACACACACACACACACAAAACCTACATGAGATGATAGATCTATTAGTTACTTTTGCACCACTGTGACCAAAATGCCAGATAGAAACAACTAGAAGCAGAAAGGACTTCTTTTATCTCAGGGTTTCAGAGCATGCTGTTCACTGGAGTCAGTGTGGTAGAGAAGAGCAGCTCAAACCACAGCAGCCCAGGCAGCAAAGCAGCAGCAGGGCTGTGCAGCTCACTTTGGCTACCGTAGTATTATCCACGTTCAAGGAGAATGATGACCCCTCAGCAGGTCCTCGCCGAAAACACAGACACAAGTGTGACTCGCCTATTTCCTAGGTAATCCACAATTCAATGAAACTGCGATGAAGATTACTCATCACAATAGGTATGTCAACCTGCTTCATCACCATTGCCATTTTACTGTCCACATGCAGCCTATGACACCATGTTGTAAACTCTAAACATACAAAATAAAATATATTTGAATAATTTAAAGTAAATGCATAAAATGCATAAAAGTTTTACCATATACAAAAGAGTAACTACTCAGAGAGCAAAACTCAATAATAATAATAATGACGACAACAGCAATAATAATAATGCCGCCAGTGGTTAATAATGAAAACTTTGAGGTTCACACAAAATAGTAGGAAAAGTAGTGATGGAGATCACATATCTGACCGAGATTATTATTATTTCCCCCAAAACAGGCACTACGCCACAGTGTGGACCTGCTGGGGAGGGAACATCCCCGGCTGCCTTCCAGGTGATGCTGATACAATGCCCTCTGTTGGAAATGGCTGCCAGAAACCAGGAAGCTGAGCTATTGATATTTAATAGCAGGCTTTTTGCTAATAGTAGGAACTGCCATGAGCACCTTAGCAGAGGATAAGTCCAGCTGAAACCCAAGCAAAGCAAACCCAAAGAGCGTTGAGTTCTAGGACATGTGCCTCTGTTGCTATGGGTGCAGCTGGCTTATGCATGGTACCTCTCCAGAGATGGGGACTGAAGAACCTGTCACAACAGGCTTGCTTAAAATTGTCTATAAATCTTATTTTTGGGTCAAAGTAAGTACAGAGGGCCAAAGAATAAGAAAGCATGTTCTAACGATGTTCTCAGAGGCATCTCATGTCCACCATATGGTCCAGACTATTACAGCTAGCCAGTCATGAACTTCAATCATCTAATATTTACTTTGTTTGGCACAGTCCCAGTTAATAGCCCCACCCTAAATATTAACAGTATTTCCTCTCACTCTTAGAAAAGCTTCCATTTAGAAGACATTCAATGTCCTTCATCCTTTCTATTCTCACTGTTCTTCAATGCTTCCTCCACACCACAGCTAAAGAGATGAGTTAGTCTACAATGCTTGACTCCTTCCAGGTTAAAAGTTACCATGGTTTCTCCATATTGACATGCAATGCCTATCCTGCCAAGCCCTCTCTCATTCTTCCTTCCAACCACACTACCCCAGGGGCTGTGAGATCTTCTGCCTCACCCTTTCATATATGCTGGTCTTCCCACCAGGAATGCTCTCCTGCACTGCTTCCCTCCACCTGCTAATCCTTTTCACTAAGCATTCAGCTTATCCAGAAAATCACTTCCTCCAGAAATCCTTCTCTGACCACCCCTCTAGAATAGGCATTTACGTTTCTATTTATAACACTTTGGTTAAATAATTGTATCTCTAGATATTTGGTGTTTGTCTCCATGGAGCAGTCTTTAAGCGTCTGCACTGTGATGGGGTTTGCTCACCCCTGAACCCACAGTGCCTATAACAATACTTCGATGGAAATGCTCAAACAACACGACAGGGGTAGCAAATTGTCTTATAAAGCCACATATTTCAATTTTTCATGTGGAAATAAATTCATTATTTGTAAACACATTCATTTTATTAACTTCCTAAAACCATTGGCACAGATCACTATAAACTTACTGACTTAAAACAACACAGATTTATGCCTCTAGGTTCTGAGAGCATCAAGTTTAAAATGGATCTCATGGAGGTTATACACAGGTGACAGCAAAGCTACATTCCTTGCATGACCAGCTTGCCTGGCAGAAAGGGGGACATTACATAAACACCAACAATTTCTGATAATCTGCCTACCCTAAGGTGCTCACGCCCATCAAATTGAGAAGGTCCTTTTGTAAGAAGGGCAGCATAATCAGAGGATTTTAGATTAGGGTGCCCACACTTCCAAGGGCCATCATCAGCCCTACAACCACTTTTGAATGGATTTCTTTCCTTGTAGGAATATAAAAACAACCTCAGAACAGGAACTACTACAGTTCTGCATCTTAGACAGCCTCTAAGAAAACTCAACTGTTTGTAAGACAGAGTAGTATCAAGGAAAAAAAAAGATATAGTTCACCCTTTCCTTGGAAGTATGTCTCACATATTGTACATCTTGGATGATTTTCTCAATTCAAAGAAACCTTAATAACTAAAAGTAGAATATGATAAAGTGACATGAACAATGAAGGGGACTTTTTTTCCTCTGTCATGGGCTTTTGCATGAATGTAAAATTCCAGAAAACTCCCTACATTTTATTTTTTTAAAAATGGAATTCAACAGGATAGACTATTACTAAAACCAAAGTTCTTGACTCACAGTACTTGACATGCTTCTAGAGCATGAACCGCCAGAACTTCTCAGACATAAGCAGTTTGTTTGTCACTTTAGAATAGGTGCAGTTGGGGTACAGACTCCATGACGAGAAGCAACGCATTCCCTACAGTCTTGTATCCATTATTCTTGACCCCCTTTTGGGGTTGAAAGAAGAGTACCTGACTTCACAAGAGTCCCCCCTTTCAGAAGCCTTTGGTGTATTCCTCCTTCTCAAGGCCACACCCTTCATGCTTCTGAAACCACATACTGCATTATACTGACAGGGGTCATTATAATCTAGGGAATACCTTATTCATACAAAAAAGCAAGTAGGGTTCACCCAAGGACCAGTCCCTTTCCTCTTGCATCTTAGGTTTGACTTCCCTCCCCCATTTAAGTCCATTTTTAACTGCTGTATCCAGCAGTTCGGTAAATATTAGAGTTACTGGCTACTCAGTCCCAAACTAAGTACTGAGGTACACAGCACCAAAGACAAATATGCCCTGAAGAACACTGGGAAACTGAAACTGAAAGAGCATGGAACAATAAAATGCTGAAAGGAGATGACAAAATCGGATCTGGAAATTCTGATTCCTCTCTGGAAGTGACCAGAGAGCTAGGATCTAAAACATGTGCCTACATTAGTTGACTAAAGGTTGTTGGAGGAAAACTGATCCAGGCAACAAGAACAATGTATAATGGAACCTAGAGGAAGAATTTTGATCATCAAATCTTCCCTAATAATTTCATCCCATTTTATATCTACTTACAAAAGGAAAACATCCATAGTTAGCACATATACAAGTAGGAAATGTCTGCCCAGAAACCTGGACATCAAAAGAGACTGCCGTGCCTCTCATGTATCATTTGGAACTATCACCATCTGATGCGCATACACACAGAAAACCTCCCTTCCTTCCTCTCCATTTCAGGATGGCAGTTTCTGGAGACAGACCCTAAATGTGGAGGCCATCTGCTCAGCAGACCATCTAAATCCCTGGGAACAGTAAATGTTCTTCACTGCAAAGTGTTTCCTCTAAAGGACAATGACTTCTTGGTAGGGGAGAACATTGCTGGTAGTTTCGGACAAGTTGCCCTTTGGTAGAAATGCCATGCCTAAGGCTTTCTGAATGAAGGTCATGTGTCTGCTGACCGCTTCTCAAGAGCTGGGATGTGTTTGTGGGGTATTGTGGGCCTGTGGTGAAATACCAAGGCAGATCTGATCTTTTTTTTTAAGATTTATTTTGTTTTTAATCCCTGCCTATATGATTGTATAGCACATATGTGTGGGTACTTGGGGAAGACTAGGATAGAATATAGGATGCCCCTGAAACTGGGATTACATGCAATTATAAACTGGTAGACATGAGTTCTGCAATTTTAACTCAGGTCCCCTGGAAGAACAAAAAGTATTCTTTTTTTGTTTGTTTATTTGTTTATTGCTTCAAGTTACATCTCCATCACAGTGCCCTCATTCCACCCCTCCCAGTTCCACCCTCCCACCCTCTCCTTCCTCTCCCACCCATCCCACTCCTCCTATGTGGAGTGTCCCTACATATCATCTCCTCTCAGTTCAACAGTAATATGAGGGCTAAGAGCTTCCTCTTGCATTGGGGGCCAACATGGTAGCACCCCTAGGGCAAATTGTCCCCTTAATAGGTAACAAAGTCTATGTTCCTGATCCTTTTGGTGTATTGGTTGTAGGATAGTTATCCTGTACTATATGGGTAAAATCCAGTTATAAGTGAGTAGATGCCATGTGCATCTTTCTGAGTCTGGGTTACCTCACTCAGGATGAGCTTTTCTCGTTCCATCCATTTGGCTGTGAATACAAGTGTTCTTAATCACTGAGCTCTCTCTCCAGTCCAATCTTTCTACTGAAGGTCACCTTGATTTTCTGGTTCCATGCAACCAACCTCTATTACATAACAATTGTACAAGAATCATTACTTCTTTGGAGAAAAACAAACAAACAGATGACTATTCTCCTAAAAAGTACATAACCTAAAGGGAAGGCCAATGTAAACAACTCCACTCCCTCCAGCCAATGCACAAAAAGATATATACAACAAGCGTTGTATGAGCAACCAAGAAACACTGATCAAACATCCTGGCCAGTCAACGCTTAGAGCCTACAGGGGCCATCTTTCATTCAGTCCTCTTATGTATTTCTCCCAGGACATCCACGTACAGTGTCTGAGACAAAACACACCCAACCCATCACTTCCCAATCTGAGCCCTTCTGTCTACTCTCCTCTCTCAAATCCTTGAAACCAAGAAGATTTAAGATTTTATTCCCATCAACACATTTCCCCAACCCACAAATGTATCTGAAGCTGCATTTTATACTTCACCGACCTGGTGTTTTTCCAGCGTCCGTGGGGATCTCCATCACACCACCAAATGACGGCATCAAGCCTTCCCAGACTCCACATATGTTTATTGCAAGAGCAAACATAAAATTGTCCACACTCAGGCCCTTTCCAGTTGGCCTGTCTAATACTTGCTTGCACTTTCATCTTTACTGTGAAGCAATCCTGTTAAAAAATTTATTTTTCAGGTGCCACCTTGGATAAATCCACCTTTTGATCAAGGGAAAGTATACGTGAACTTGAGAAAGGACACATTTTCCTTTTGCTGGGAAGGTCTTGAGGATGTCAGTCACTGTAAAAATCTGTTCTTGGGCATGCTGTCCACATCTGTAAACTGTTCCTGTAAGGTCTATACAGAAATCCACTTAAGAACATAGCTTTTCTCCATGATAAGCAGTCTCCCCTGAAAAATACCAACCAGGCCTCCACAGCTGGACTATAAAGCCACATTGGTGATGGTTTAGTTTGGTTGTTCTATTCTTTCTATGACAGGACAGAGGGAAGTGATTCATACACCTGAATTCCCTAAGAAATGGAAATTTTCACACAAGAGGGTGTTTTGATTTTCTTTCTTTGGAAGTCACGATGTACATGTGAGTTTTAACAACTCTTTATGCAGAAAAGAAAACCTAAGATGAGAGGAATGGCTATGAATAGCACACTATGCAAATGACTCCTGTTCTTCTATCCTCTACCCCAGGCACTCTAGCAGAGGTGTGTTTGTAAGTCACAAAGCAGAAGGAACAAATGCATAGTTACTAAAGAATTATCACCTTGCCCGCACCAGTGTGATTTGTCCAACCCTCACAGGCTGCCATCCAGGCTAAAAAGACAAGGACAAGTACTTGGGCCTGAGCTTCTAGTCTGCAGCTTATGATAAAGCCCCAAATGCATTTCTTTTTTCCTCTTCAATCTACAAGGAAATTTTTTTTGTTTATTTTCTTAATTTGGAGTAAACTAAGCCAATGAGAACTTGTTAGCTACACCTGAACCCCCAGCCAGGCACACTGAGCTGAGAGCCTGTGAGAGAATGAAGCTCACAAACCACATATATAATGAGAGAAGAGGACAACTCTGTTGCCTACCTTTCTCTTGCTCAGATTTAGGACTCAGAGATGCATTTAAACCTCCTGCAAGGCCTGAGCCAAACAAGCAAGGCCAATCTGGCTCCCTGGGAGCTTGAGTATATTACTACTATCTCGGTGTGGTGAGCTCAAAAGTTTTGCCCTGGGTTCAGCCTACTCCAGCAGCTACATGCTCCCTAAAGGTTCACAGGCTACATGGCTGGTCCTACAGAGACAAAGGGCTACATCATCCAGATGGGAAGCTGGCAGAGCTTGGTTGGGTTATCTTTTATAGATGTTTAGTCTCTACAGTACTACCTAGACCAACCTAAGTTAGGAACAGCCTCTGTTTCCTTAATTTAAAGAGATCTGCAGAATATGGCATTCAAAGATGTTTTCTTAACTTAAGATTTTTTGATATCGAGACATGTCAGCTCCTGACAGCACCCCCTATTCTACTCCAAGTAGAAGATGAGCATCGAAGAATCTCCAGTGGGAGATGATTGAATTGGTGGTAAGCTGTTCTCTTGGCAAGAAAAACCCCTTGCTTCAACTGTAGACAGACTTCTGTCCAAAAAGGACAAAACTTGGAAGCAGATAAGTCGACAGCCTAGCTCTGCCAAGACAGGGTAGGTAAGTCCTTCATAATTCCTGTTCTACAACCAAAGTCTGTCAGAGAAATGGGGCCAAATGGCTGAAGATTGATGCTGTAATGTATGGAGAGAAAATGGGAACTGTCCAGGCAGCCACTGGTATGTCATTTTTTAGTTTTGGAAGCTGCAGGCCCTGCACTTCCTATATAATCAGATATATTTATCCCTCTCAGGTCTCTGAGGTGGTTGAAGAATAGATAGCTAGAGTCTCATAGTTAAATTTTGAGTTGTTTAGGAATCAAGAAGGTGATCTGGATCTAAGAAGATATTTTTAAAATTGTGAGGCAAGCTAGTATGAAAGCTGAGTTAGATATAGAACTTTAAACTCATGGAGATGGTTAGATAGTAGAATGTTAAAGTCAGGTGCCAAATACATATGGACTAGACATTGGGAATGTATGCTAAGCCATATAACTCTTATAATTGTGGCCTGTTTATTTCTGTTGTTTTGTAATGTATTTATAGTTATAAGAAAAATAACCATTTTTTGAACTGAAAGGGAGAGCTGTTGGGGGGAAAAAAGAAATACCTTAAACTAAAAAGAAAAAAAGGAAGGGAAGAGGATGGGGGGGTTGAGGGGGAGGAGGGTGGAAGGGTGGGACTGGAGGGGGGAGTAGGGAGGGGATTGTAATTGAGATGTAACTTGAAGAAATAAAAAATAAATTATTAAAAAAAAGAGAGAGAAATCAATCAATCAATCAATCAATCAATAAATAAATAAATGAGAAATCCATTAAATTGCTCTAAAATTTGGACCTGAACTAAAATATTATTATATTTTTACTTGAATACCTTTAAGATAAAGTGGCACAAAACTGAAATTTGGGGCTGGAGAGATAGTTTTGCAGTTAGGAACATCTGCTAGTGTTCAGATAGACCAGGGTTCAGTTCCAGAAGCCATCTCAGGGAGCTCATAACAACCTGTAACTCCACTAGGAGATTTGAAGCCTTCTTCTGACTTCTGTGGGCACTGCACTCACATGTACACACACACACACACACACACACACACACACACACACACACACACA
>CAJQZJ010000819.1:959807-975718 GCA_907164525.1 Lophiomys imhausi | reverse complement strand
ACACACACACACACACACACACACACACACACACACACACACACACACAATTTTAAAACAAAAATTAAGGTAAAGAGTTTTTTAAATGCAATTCAAGATGTCAAAAGAAAAACTTATTTCTCCAGAATTGTTTCAAGAAGAAATCTTGGGTGAATTGTAGCCCCTGGCTTGCCCTCTCCTGACTCTCAGGTTTCATGCCCTATTAAAAGAATGTCAGTAAGTAAAAATGACTTGCATTTCTTTAAAGGTCCATATACATAAATACACAAATATTCAACTACACAATTTCCCTTGTGAATAAGAATCCATGGCTTATTACCCTGTAGTAATCAATCAGCAATTAATATTAAACCACATTCTTAGACTTACCACCTTTTATAAAATACATAATGGGAAAATTATACAGAGACAATTTAGAACTGACCATCCAAATAACAACTTTAAAGAGAACAAGTCAATGAGAGCACCCCAAAGGCTACAATGGCCACAGACACAGGAGTATATTTACCATTATTAATTAAGAGCAGTTATACTATTTGGAGATGTCAGTTGTGAAATGCTAAATAATTTTTAATTTTTGTGAGTCTTTCTGCTAATTACAAGGACAGATGTGCTTTTCATAGCATACTGCTTAGACTATAAGCACGGTATAAGATTTAACTTTCCCCTTCTCATCAGAAGCATAAATAATGTCTCTATATTCTGCCCTAGTCCCATATATCACAAAGCTGGTTGAAATGTATCTCTGGACTCTGTAAATCATACATATGGCTCAGCAGAACCTCCTCCTAGAATGCAGGAAGCAAGCAAATGGCAGTGAGCTCTAGAGTTACATGCTATTTGAGTGTGAGTTTCTTCATCATCCATTTTAATTGATTTGCACAGACAGGAAAGACAGGGAACACAAAACTCTTACAAACCTTCCCAGCCTCAGCTAATTAGGCCAGGACTGCATAAGGCACCTCATAGTTTTAGAAAAATCTAAAAGCAGGGAAATAAAAATGAGACCAGCCAAGGGAGGTACCTGCTCTCAAACTCTGTGCTTGTAACACAGGCCAAGTTACAGGCAATGTACACACAGACCAGCTTCTTCTCTGGATCTCAGAGCTCTGACAATTAGGTCCATATTTTGTCTTCCTAAAGGAAAAGTGTGGAACAGGTCAATACTACCCAAACAATACATGAGAAGCCCTGCTCGACATGAGGAATAAATTTAACAAAACTTTAGCTGAAACATGCAACATGACTGATCTCTTCAGGACTGAAGATATGAGCTCTGAAAGAAGAGAGGAAAGATAGAAAGAAAGAAAGAAAGAAAGAAAGAAAGAAAGAAAGAAAGAAAGAAAGAAAGGAAGGAAGGAAGGAAGGAAGGAAGGAAGGAAGAAAGGAAGGAAGGAAGGAAGAAGAGAGAGGAAGAAAGGAAGAAAACATTTTCAATCTTCATTCAAATGTTCTCAGAGTATTTGTGTCAAATAAGTTTCTGAGTAAATGTAAAAGTAAAAACCAAAATATCTCCTGCCCCTAGAGGCATTGCAGATGTGACTGCTATGTCACATGTGCATCAGTAGGTGGCAGGGAGGAGAAAGGCTATGTCTACATTCAGTGTTCTGACCTATGAACATCTGTATGAATAGTAGCCTAACCTGCCTGGAAAAAAGCAAGCCGGAGACCAATGCCAGTTTAGCAACATGGGGCCCAGACATGGAGGTAGCCTGTGAAGACTGCCAGTCTACCACCAGGAAAGCACCAAATGGACTCCTAGGACAGGAAGCAAGCCAGGTCTTGGATATGGAGGTTGTGGGTGAGTCAACCCTGATGGAGTGAGGGCAAGAGAACTAGCCCTGCCATTTGTCTGCTTTGTAATGGTGTTGATGAGGAAGACATCCCCTTCCCTCCCTTTTGCCCTCACCACCAGTGGCAGACAGGAGAACTGTCCCCAGTAGAGTCATGAGAGCAGGAGAGCTGTTGCTGTCCCTCACATGCTGCAGCACTCCAAACAGCAGGTCTTCCCTGCACCTTACCTGGGTAGCACAGTAGAAATGGTCCTGGATATGACAGTTGAAGGCCCAGAACCAGAGCTTTGAGTTGGCCCACACCAACATATACCCCATGGATGAATAACTGGAATGCATGAAGAAGCCAGTTCCACCGACCCAAAACTACCTGATCTCCATGACACGGGACAGCAACAGGATATCTGAGAGGAGTCCCAGTGAGGTTCCAGTATTGACAAAGTAGCAGAAGCCAGAGGCTTCGTACCAGACCAAGGAGTCATTATAAGGAACATTTGCAAGCAAAACAGGGTAGACAAAAGGGAATACTATGGGACACACTGAAACACACTACAGCTTCCACAATGAGATTTTTTTTTTTTTGGTTTTTCGAGACAGGGTTTCTCTGTATAACAGCTCTGGCTGTCCTAGACTCACATTGTGGACCAGGCTGGCCTCGAACTCACAGAGATCCGCCTACCTCTGCCTCCCAAGTGCTGGGATTAAAGGCGTGTGCCACCAACGCCCAGCTGAGATTTATTTTTAATGTTGGAAGAGGTTTCAAGGGGGGAAGGTGGGTCTGAGGGGAAGTAGGAGATGAGAGGGAACAGGGTACATGGTTTGAAATTCACACACACACACACACAAACAATTTAAAAAATTCTTATGAAAAAACAGAATATCTAACATAAGTAATCTTGTTCTAAAAACTATTTAAATGATGCCCTAAGGCACTATAAAACTATTATGTTTTAAGTTTAAGCAAATACTGACTGAAGGAGGCACCTTAAACTTATAACCAGGAATGGTAGAAAATGTTTTGTTTTTCACTTTATTTTTGTTGCTGTCCTTCTTTATTCTTTGATTATTTTTTTCATACACATAAAATGAATGTTGGTTGTTTTCACTACCCACCATCTTCTCTCCTCTTCCCTTCTCCCACAGGCCTTTCCTCTTTCTAACAAGTCCCTCACATACTCTCCTGGCTTGGGTATGTGACTTGCTGGGTTTAACTATAATCACTTGCATGAGCATGGGTTGAGGGTTGTTTACTGGATCAGGGCATCTTATCAGTGGCTATATTGCTAAAGAAAATGATAACCCTTCCCTCCAGCAGCCACCAACTGCCACTATCCCCCTCCCGTCTGTAATGAAATGATGCCACCCTCAATCTTATACAGGTCTTCATCACAGTGACAGTGAGTTCATGAGAATAACAGCCTCGTCATATCCAAAAGACATCAATTCCTGCCCATCTCATAGCTCTGCGTCTTCTGTAATGTTACCTGACGCAGCCTTGGAGGCTGTGATAAAGATGTCCTATTTGGGGCTGAGTGTTTAGCAATCACTTATCCCCTGTACCTTGGCCAGTTGTGAGTTTGATGCTTCTCTTAGCAGAAGTTCCACCCCCTGCTAAGAGAAGCAACTCTGAAGCATTTAGAAGATCGTTCAGCATCACGGCCATGTAGCAAAACAAAAGCAGTCCCCACCCCCACCCAGGGTCCAGAAGGAAAGTCTAACAGCGCCATCAACCATGAGATGCTCCCCAGACCCTATTTCAGAACTGATGAGTGTGCAAAATGAGTCCTTACATTATGGACGGGTCCAACCATCAAACATGGAAAAGACAGAATGTCTATTTGTGTATGCCCACTTAGAAATTAACTCACAGAAAAAAAAAAACAGAACACTTAGTGACTTCACAACTTTCTCAACAGGGAAAATAGAGTAGGGGAATTTTCTACACAGATAACTACACAGACAAGTGGTCCAGAGCCTGATGCATCCACGAAATCTTTGTAAGGAGCTAGTATTACGCATTCACCAAATGCTTACTGAGAGACTGTTCTTTTCTTTAAGAATCTGAGCATAATACAAATTCTCTTCAAGGTTGGAAACTCCCTTTGAAGCTGACCTCATGTTGTCATCACTTTGCATTAGTAGAGTACAGTGTGGGTGAAGAATGTTCTGGAGCACAAAGCATAACAGGCAGGTAGAGATCTAATGGTGAAACGCCTGGGACGGGACTCAAAGAGTTCACATTCTTTACACATGTGCTGTATTAAAAGGTGATATATGCTAAATATATGTGCTGCAAATGGAATTATTTAATATATTGTAATACAAGTTTGGTTCATATCCCAGGGCATATTAGAGGTCATTCTAGTGCTGGTCTTCGAAACCAGTGGCATTATGGATATAAATTGTACATTCAAGTCTTTATCAAAGTGTATTGCTACTCGGGCTTAAATGTATGAAGTTCAGCATACTGAGAAATGCAGGAGGGAGCCAGAATTCATAAGTCAAACAGTCAATATCCTTGCTGCACAACTGGTTAGTTTAAAGTTTATTTCTAAATGACCCCAATTTTATCATCTACACAATTTGCCAAACACGTGTGTTTTAGTGAAAATACTACTTTAGTTCCATTTTTAAAGTAACAAAAGTTCCTTTACTATCTGAATGTTTTTTCAAAAGGGCAGTTGGAGAGGTGGCAGAAATGATAGACCAGCGATCTAATCCCAAAACAACAGACCCATGGCTTTTTCAGCTTGTTCTACCAACTCTCATTGCTAACATGGGCTACTTCCTATCAGCCCCTTACCTTCCACCAACAATACTGCTTCTCTATTGTCATAGCCACTCCCCCAGATTCCTCATCGTTACCCTTCTGAATTGCTTTGTCATATTACACCAGGGTTATTTGACAATTCAACTTCTCTTGGCTATTTGATTTTACTTACATGTTTGTTAGACACTAAAATGGATCTTTCAAATTTGACAACAATTTGGAGACCGCATGATTCCCTATATATGTGGGAGTTGGGGTCCTGTGTATCAGAGAATAATCCTGATGTTTCTGCGCTGCATCTATCAGAGTTGTCAATAGTACATGTTCCTCTAGAGCAGTGGTTCTCAACCTTCCTAATGCTGCGACCCTTTAATATAGTTCCTGATGTTGTGATGACCCCAACCATGAAATTATATCATTGCTACTGTTATGAATCATAATGTAAATATCTGATATACAGGATCTCTGATATGTGACCCCCAGGTAGACAATCAATACCTCACATAAAGCCTAACCATGTAACAATCAAGAGTACTTCCCAATTGTTGGCAAATGTCCTCTCAGAATAGAATCTTCTGCTGAAAACCAGTGGTCTATTCTAAGTTGCATTTAGAATGATAACAGATCACAAGTACTAAAGCTTAGACTGGCCATTAACCATTCCAAGCACCAGTCTGGGTCAACTCAATCCTTATCATCTTCCATATTAAAGATGAAGAGATGCTTACAGAAGCTAAGCAACTTGTCTAAGGCCACACTGCTACAAAGGATGGCAATGACCTGAGTTCACTGATGCCCAGCTCTGAGCTCATAATAGCTGAACCATCTTGCTTTCCTGAGAACGCACAAAATTGATATCAGTGGAGTAAGCCTCTACTTGTCATCACTAGCTTGTAACCTGGATCATCTGGGAGAGCAGCCCGCAGTTAACATTATCTCGCTGGTACAGCGGGAGCCATACCAGCATCCTCCCAGAAGTAAAAAACTATATCTAACAGCCAGTGTGGCTTGAGCAAAAATGGAGTCCACAGACAAGAGTAACAAACAACCCATGTGAGTATGACCAGCCACCTCATGTCTTCAGGCTAAATTTTCTTCAAGTGAAGTTCCATTCTGTACAAGTAGACACTGTCTTCATGGAGCACCTGCAGGGAGTGAAGGGCTGAAAACCCGTCCTGAGTCTATAAGTGATAAGTCCCTTGCTTCTAAGATATGAGAAACCTCATGCAAGAAGCCAAGCACCCAGGTGCAACTTGATGCAGTGGCTTAAACAGCAAATACTACTATCAACCAAAAGTAGAGGCAATCCAGGCTGACTGCATCATGAGTTAGAACTGTAGGCCATTTTCCATATACAAAGCTCATGATGCTCTGTAGACTGCAGTCCTTCTGTTTATTTAATGAGTGTATAAGTGGCCTGAAATCCATCTATCAATTGTTTATTATGAGTTTTACATTATATTAGAAATTTATTTGAGCTCTTTGGTTGGATAAACACTTCATTTAGACTCCAGTATGATCTTTTTTAATCTGCTTCGTAAATCCTCCGCGAAGGCAAACCTTTGTCCCGGTCCATACAAACTGCAGGATTTAAATATGTTTATTACTAATGAATAAAGACTTCATCAGAGAAACAATCAACCATACACCTACTAAAAAATCTCTAAATAAAGTGGGGAGACAAGATGGAAAGTACCTCAGATGACTCTGGTGAGTCTCAGAATTCAGCACAACTAGGCTAAAGAAATGTTTGTGCTGATGGGACATGAGGACTGGCTGGAGACAGTGTGGCACCAATCACAAGCTCTTGTGCCTCTGAATGTATCAGCTCTTCTACCGGCTTCTGCTCTGTGACACTGGGCAGTTTGTTTCCTCACACTGACCTGTAGATTGATCTGCAAAATGGATTGATGACTGGAACAAAGCAAAACCACATAAAACAAGCTTGGAATTCTGCCTGAAAAACAGTGCATGCTCAATACATTGTTTCTTTATTCATTTGCTTGTTTTCAATACATACTTATAATTACTGCAGGCTTTCCATATGAGATTACCTTTAAGTCTTGGCATTTAAAATAAATGCAATTTTTTGGTTTCTTATTCTAGTACTTTTTTTTCATTCCTGCCAAATGATGTTTAAAAAAAAATAAAGTGGGATTCACCTATAGAATTCATGATGCGCTGTGCATTCTTCCTAATTGTAATCAATAATCAAGATCAAATCTTACACGTGTCCTGTTGGTTTCCTGAATTCTACCGTTGTGTTTGCCTTTGCCACCTGAATCTTTGAGGTCCTTAACAGCCCTCTGACAACCCTGGCACCTGTATCAACAAAATGCAATCTGCATCTCCTTCCAGAGCAAAGACACACTTGAGCCTATATGCTTCCTTGCAGTCCTGCAACAACTCCCACAAACACAATAAAATTAAGTTCCAAGCAGTTCTGAACTTTTTACAGTATTCATTATATGCCTCTAAAATAATTTATAATGGAAATTCTGAGATATCCTTCACTACAGAGGATACTGGTCCTAGGCCCAGCAATAGAACACATGCTCATAGGCATACACAACTGTATGTATGCAGTACACGTACACAGAAAAGAGTTCTGTTCACTTAACTCAAGTTTATTCAGAACAGTTTTATGTTATTTATTTTCTTGAGTTTTAGACAAGATCTTTTTTAGCACATTACAGAGGCCTGGAGGGGCTTTCTGAATAAAAGACAAAGCCAAGCACTGTTAATGTGAAGTATAGTAACTCAGTGTTTTGAGAAACATGGCCAAACATATTTGAATATGAAGCCATCGGGCCAAGAAATCTTGGTGTCTAGAGCTGAGGGCAAAATTGGCAATGGGGTTCTCATTATCAGGAGATTTCGTGCTACCTTGTGGTTACAAGGTCCAACCTGCCTCAATCTAACAAAGATTCATACGTTTGATGCCAGAACTTTTAATATGCAAAAATACCATATCATTTGCATGCCTGTAAGATATAAAGCATATAAGACCTGACTTCCAGTTCTTGCTGTACTTATTACAAAGTAAGTGACATTAACAAGTTACTCAATGCTTTTAATCCTAAGTGCCCCCACAGGAACACGCCAGGGAACTAGCATCTGCTTCCTACAGGCTGCTATGAGAACTAAATAAAAAATATTTTTTTTTTAATGGTTGGTGAAGTATCGGGAACATTGGGAGTTCAGTGCATATCAGCTAAATTATCTACTTCATCTGACATCTCTGTTTTAAACCACACCAAAAAAAACAAAACAAAACAAAAAAAAACACTCTATTAAATTCCTCAATTGGATATTCTTGCCAAATAAGAGAAGAAATGGTTTGGTACCATCCCATAGAAATATTTAAAGCTCAAAGATGGGTGAAAAACTAGAGGGTACATTACAGGGGGGAAACTAAGAGAACACACAACACAACGTAACGCAAAAGGAGACACATATCTTCTGTTCACACTAAGAAAATAGCCATTGGGAACTTACCTTCAGCAAGCATGAGAAATTTTACAGCCCTGTGGAGCTATTTAGTGTTCAGAAACATTTTTTACTGGAATAAGATCTAAGAAGTCTTACGAAGATTTCACCTTCAAAAGTAAGATGGGGAACAAGGTGAGGCCCATCACAGAGTTTGAATTCCCCCCCCCCCCAAAAAAAGGTAGATGGCAGTAATTCAGGGAGCTGTTCTGGGAGCCTCCTCGTTACGTTTTTAGAGCTCCCCTCCCATCATTAAGAAGGAACATGTTTCTAGTGGGTAAACATCTCTGAGTTGAACAGACTTGAAGCAAGACTATTCCTAAGTAAAGTTGTCTTTGTTTTCTAAAGCTCTTGGGCATACTTAAACTGATGTGTGAAATTTAGTGAACTCCAAGCAGGGGGTGTTGCTTAAGTGCTGATGTTCACAGTAAGACTAAGTAAAACACAGACTTGCTACCCCACAGACCAGCAAGACCTTTATGCCTAGTAACGTTATTTTTAATAAAAAGCCATTCAAAACTTTACTAGAACGTGAAGGCAACTTTAGGAGGACACTTAGCACAGGCTGCCTAAAGAGCCTTTCTGATAGGTCTCCAACATCTACATACATGTGATGACATTGCAGGAATCCCAAAGTCCTAATGGTGGCTGAAGGCTCTTCTTACACATCACAGAAACCAAAGACCATTACCAACTGCCCCCAGCTTCCACCACCGCCTCACAACCCCATGTGTTTATTTGATTAACACAACAACCCAAATGTCCAGGTAAATTCTGCCTGGCTGAAACATTATTGGAAATCACCCTGGTTTTATTTAAATAGTAGCTGGGACTCATTTTTAAAGATAGCACTAATGAGAAATATCCAGGCACTATTTTGATCATGGCTAGTAGCTACCTTCTTCACAAGCAATGCTGCTTTACTTTAAACGACTCATAAAATGCTACCAGAAAGACCTTATGATCACTTTTACAACTGACCCATACCATACTCTCCTGTTCCACAGGAAAAGCAAAATCCCAAAACTTCCAGACATGCTGGAAAGAAAATATAGCTCATTTGTGATCGCCATCTAGTGGGAGCAATGAGGCATGTCCAGGGCTGCTCAGCAACATTTGGATGGTCTGTTTTAAACCCCGTAATTTTGAAAGAAACTTAGTTCAGTGTTTTCCAAAATACATTCCTTGATAACAGGATTCTGTCATCAAATGCTTTTGATACTCACTGGGTGAAGATCTGTGGAAAAGACAACTTTATTTCAAGCTTTCACATACCCTACATATGCCAAGACACACTGGGAATCTCTAAAGGGGAGATGGGGCATTTCTCACTTGAATTTGATCTACCAAACTTTTTACTGATAGATGCTTTAGAACTCCTCAAAGAATGCTGGAATTTCACGCAACAGTGTTGCAGAAATGCTCACCTAGTTAATCTAGCTCCTGCCTCAATATTTTACACAAGAAGACTCCAGCGACAAAAGTACTAATGTCCAGGTTCTCAGGACTGTCTTCCAGCCTGCCAACACCCACAGCAGGCGAGTGGAAGAAAAAGTAGCTAAAGAGCTTCCTTCTCTCACTCCCTAGTGTTAATACTCAGTCTCACACACAAGAGGATGCATGTTCAATTCCTAGAACTTAGAGGGCTGTGCTGTACTGTTTGTTTGTTTATTAAAAGTATGTAGTTATACTCATTTGTAATCTGGATATGATAGCTCTCATCTATAACCCCAACACTATGGAGGCTGAGACAGAGGATTACAGAGAGTTCAAGGCACACAGTTCCAGATCAGCTGGACCAGAGAGAGAGGATAGATAGATAGATAGATAGATAGATAGATAGATAGATAGATAGACAGACAAATAAATAGATAAACTAAAAATTAATTTATTTATCTTAATGGGGATGACTCATTTCAATGCCTCTAGGTATGAAAGTTTTTCTGTACTGAAATTTAACTCAAACAATGAATTCCATAAGTAGAACTACAGAATTCACACTTTCACGTTGATATTTTCTTCTCTAAATAGTTATCCCAGTTAACACGAAGCTTGGGATTTCCTAGTCCTCGGTTATGAATGGCAAGCTACACAGGTAACTACAGGCAGTCAGGCCCCTCCTACTTCAGTCCACATCAAACATGTTACAACTGCAAGGCTTTGAAAATACTCTCTTGTTTGCATACAAACTCAGACTTCAATGTAAAGAACCTCTGTGTGAGATACAAATTCTAAAGATTCCCTAAGCTCTAAAACCATAAATTTTCAACAAGACTTGTACTTCTGGTAGGTGAAGAAAAGCCCTTAATTAGGAACTCAACCTCAAAGCCTGAACAGGAAATTTAATACCTACATGTGGGATTGGTGTTTTAATCGGATTAACAGGGACCTGAATGTAGAGTGGAAGCCACACAAAAGCCTTGTCAGTTAGGCTGGACGTGCTGGGAGAAGGCCGGTGCCCAGGTTTGAAGTTGGCACAACTTGGAGCTAGCTGTGATTCCTCTGTATCTGCCCTGGAAGGCTATCTGCTTTTATCCTGCCTGAGGATTGCAGCAGTATGATGGGAAATTGTAAAGTAACTCTAACAGACATGAACTGATCTGAGATATTCTTGGCCCCTCTTCTGACGCCCCCACCCTAGACCCAGAAAGAATAAACAACATTCTTTAAGAGCCCCCTAACCACAAACTTTTTTCCCATTTCCAGACTCCAGTTTATAGATTCTCTTTCACTTTTTGTGTCTATACTTTGACAGGACATACGAGTATTCTCTAAGATTCAGCTCTGAGCTAGGATGCACATACAGCAGGCACAACTAATTCTTGAGAGAGGGTACATATAATTCATTTTTCTTTCCTATCTTGCTCAGAACTGTATTCCCATGTAACAGTTTGTTACATAGTCATTCATTCATTCATTTAAATATTGACTGTGTCAAGTCTAGTACTAGCATCTGAAAATCTAAAATAGATGCTGAGTGTTATTCTGGCTTCATTTACTTAGCGGTTACAGAACCTGGGACAAGGAAGCTAGTTTACCTAAGTCTCAGATTTCTCAGGTGCAACATGTGAGCTGATGATGCCACCTGCCTCACAACATTCACTAATGGAAAACACCTTCTAACTTAAGTAACATAAGAATGGTGTTCACTGCATGTTAAACATTCCAAAATGTACTTTAGTCACCAATGTGATTTTTAAAGAAATAATAATTTGAGGCCACTAAGATGTCATAATGGGTAATAGCACATGCCACTGAGACCGGGAACCTGGATTCAATCCCTGGACCCCACATGGGAGAAGGGGAAAAGATTGCAAGTTGTCCTCTGACCTCTACATGCACACTGTGGCATGTGCTCCGAGCGAGTGCATGTGTGGATGCATGCACGCACGCACGCACGCGCACACACACACACACACACACACACACACACACACACACACACGCACGCACACACACACACACACTCATGCACACTAAACAAATTGTTTTAATTTAAAAGAAAATATTTTAGCTGTTATGGTATTAAATCGTTTCAGCAACTGTTACAAGAAAACTTACAAAATATTGATTTATATTTGGTGTGCAGAAGGTAACTTTCTATCTCTAGAAATGATTTTCAATGAAACCTGTAAATTCCACCCCCTAGTGGAGGATCTATGCAACTGACTTCATCCTGACAATCAGAAGTAATACAAACCCAAACCCCACTTGTTGAACAAGAGTTCCTTAAGTTCCTCACCCGCCTTCAGCTTCTCATCTACCTCTACTTTGCTGGCACAGGGAAAGTAGCTTTGAGGGCATGCTTGTCCTCTATAGATCATGTTAGAGCAGCTAGTACCACTATATTTGGCTGCTAGTCTCTGGTATCAACTACTGATGACTACGGTATCCAACAAGGATCATGCACTCTGAATCCTTGTCCATACCTGAGACCTCCCAAGTCACGTAACCCTCTCTCTACTTGGGTGCTGGGATGTTGGGCTAATAATATTGCTTCTTATAGGCTGATTTCAAGGCTGAGTTCTGGTTACTGCCCCTTCTGAGGCATTCTCTTGATTGGTAAACAAAAGTCACTGATAGCCAATTAGCTGGGCAGAAAGAGTATAGGAAGGTGGGACTTCCTGAGATTAGAAAAGAAACCCTGCGCTTTACACGGAGGATTAGTTCATTCTACCAGGAGACACAGAAGCAGAGAGAGGTCTTTGAGAATGCTGGAAGGTAATCATAGGCACATGGCAGTTTGGGATTAGGTGATCCAGGTTAACAGAGTAGCTAATTGAGAGTCTGCCCAGCAAAGGATTAAGCATTGAAACATTAAAAGGTCTTGTTGTATTTAATTATTGGGGAAAGGACTGCGGAGCCTTATAGGCCCTCAGTCCAAGCAATCCAAGGTCATGGGACTCCCAGACTCCCAGACTCCCCTCGAACCAGGCGAATCTCCTGCCAAACTGCTGGTAACTCTACCAGCCTAATATAAGAACTCATATTAGTTAACAGAGTTTAGGTTACAGGTGGTGTAGGCCACCCTTGGTCCTGGGACTCTTTCCCCAGGACAAATCAGGCAACTGGTTAAGGTGGGCCAAGCCATCCGCTGCTCTGCCAAGCCGTTGGCTGCTCCACCGGCCTAATCTTACAGTTTATACTTACTAATAAATACAATTGATAATTAAATTGCAGTTTCACTTGGAGGCTCGGGATGCTTGGCTGCTTCCTCTCCACATGAGCTTCCTTTCTACAACCAGCTCCTACCACCCTCTCCACTGAAATGGAACCTATTGAAGATGTATCAGCTTGCCTTTCCAAGCTGCCCTAGAGCATGTATGCATTTATGTATATATGTATGTATGTATGTATTTATGTATGCATGCATGTATGTATGTGTGTGTATGTACTCAGAAGAAATACATTCCAGACATTTATGGATCTCAGAAGATATATATATTTGTTGGCTATCACATGAAACAGGGAAGAGTATATGGAATCTATTCTCAGGCAGCCAGCCACATGCCCCCTGACGCCAGCCACTTCCCTTCTTTTGATCCACATCTTTTTGCAGTGGAATGCACTCTTTCCATTTCTTGGGGTTGGGATCTCCTCTCCTGCCATTAGACATACTCTACTCTAGGGTTTAGACCAAACATGTGGTCTATAGACAAGCAACAAGGGCACCCGCCTTGAGCTTGATAAAAAAACAAACAAAACAGCACCTCAGGCTCTAGCCAGATCAGGTGAGTCAGAAACTATGTTTGACAAGATCCACGAGGAAAGGAAACCTCATCCCCATAAGACAGTGGCTGGATGACAGATGCCCAGTCAGTTCAGCAAGTTGGACCTTCGTTTAATAACAAGAAATGCTTTCTTTTTCAACAGGCCAGTAAATCAAAAGCTCTGGTGTGTGGGTACCTACAATTCTTTAACCTCCATTCAGAAACTCAAAACTGAATTACCCCTTATAGACAGAAAAACCAACACCTTTGATCTGTCATGGAGAGGTGCAAAACAAACAGGAGTTACTAGAACTAACTACATATGCAAATCGTGCTAATGTTTAAAAAAAATAACCTGATGCATGGTCATTCTTAACAGGCAAATTCAGTCAATCTGAAATAAATTTCATTCTCAATAATACAAAAAATAAATTAACATGGGCTTTAGGGTTAATAGTTCCTAGTGAAAATTATCCTAAATATCTAGACAATGAAGATGTACATCTTGTCTTATTAATAGGTAGGAAAAAATAAAAGCCAAGACAAGACCTGTATAAGATCAAGCCAACCAATCCTCCAGCATGGTGAGGGGACAGACCTCATGACCTAGCTGAGCTATTGGCAGTTGACAGTCACTGGGTGAAGGAGTCAGTTATCTTCAATGGTATGGCTCACAGGAGACAACCTATGGTCCAGCTGATGTTATGGGCAACACTAATTGGATTCAGTGAGTTATAAGAAAAAGAAAAAGTGATGAAGTTTGGAGCAGAATATTAGAGGGTAGTCCAGGAGGACCTGGAGGGGAATGAGGGGGCATTTGGGGACAAGTATGATCTAAATACACAATATCATGTATGAAATTATCAAAGAATAAATTTTTTTAATATTTATTACTTCAGGTTACATCTCCATCACAGTGCCCTCTTTCCACCCCTCCCAGTTTCACCCTCCAACCCTCTACCCCTACCCCTTCCATCCCACTTCTCTGGAATGGAATGTCCCTACATAACAGTCTCCCACCCCAGTTAGGCAGTCATATGAGGGCCAAGGGCCTCCTCATCCACTGGGGGTCTACAAGGCAGCACCACTAGGGCAAAGTGTCTCATTGACAGGAAACAAAGTCTATGTTCATGTTCCCTTTGGTGCATTGGTTGTAGTATAGTTATCCTGTACTACATGGCTGAAATCCGATTATAAGTGAATAGATGCCATGTGCATCCTTCTGGGTCTGGGTTAGCTCACTCAGGATGAGCTTCTCTAGTTCCATCCATTTGGCTGCAAATTGCATGATTTCATTGTTTCTGATGGCTGAGTAGTATTCCATTGTGTAGATGTACCACAGGTTTTTTTTTTTTTTAATCCATCCTTTGGTTGAGGGACATCTGGATTGTTTCCAGTTTCTAGCTATTACAAATAAGGCTGCTATGAACATAGATGAGGAAACTTCCTTGTAGTTTGGTGAGGAATCATTTGGATGTATACCCAGACGTGGTATGGCTGGGTCTTGAGGTAGAGCTATTCCAAGTTTTCTAAGATATCACCAGACAGGTGACAACTTCCTGAACAGAACACCAACAGCTCAAGATCTAAGACCAATAATCAATAAACAGGACCTTGTAGAAAAAAAATAGCTAATTAAACTATTTACCCAGTATTTATATTATATTTAATTGGTTGGCGGTGTAAATCCTTAACCCACCATTATAAATGAATACACACAGACACCGGGTGGATCTTAACAAGCCTAGGCCTGGGTTGTGCAATCCTAGCCCATCTAAGCTAGCTCATAATTCTAATACCCAAATATGACCCCACATATACATATGTCCCTTTGGACTATTATTCCCCATGCTAAACCGATGTTCTAGGCCATGTGAAAGGATCTTCTTTAATCTACCCCATGGCACGTTCTCTTTGTTTACTCCTGGCTTCTTTCTGGCCTTCCCCTTTCAAGATGCTCTGTATCTCTCTAAAAACCCCGCCAACCTTAGTCCTGCCTACCTCTGTCTTTGCCCAATCACTAGGCCTCAGCATTTATTTAACCAATCAGAGTCAATTAAGTAACAGACAGCAAACAGGACCAATTAACATTTAGAATGCTTAACACCACCCTATCATTTCCCTCCTTTTGTCTAATAAAAAGGATAAAAGGTACATACATAATGTTTAGCCTATTTCTATCAGGCAATCTTGAAGAAGAAAAAATCGTCTATCTTGGTGTGTTTAAAGTTCTGAACCTAAATAATTTTTATCATATATGTTGTCTTCAACCCCATCAAAGACTTAAGAAGGGATAAAGTTATTATTTGAGTGAATATGAAGCACAGAAGAGCAGCTTCCAAAAAGAAAAAAAATGACAGTTTGTTGCCTAGACAGTCCCAAATATCTCTCCATATCATTGGAGCATCAGGACCTCATGAAACTGAAAAGCTTCTGTAAGGCAAAAGACACTGTCCTTCGAACAAAATGGCAACCTACAGATTGGGAAAAAATCTTCACCAACCCCACATCTGACAGAGGGCTAATATCCAAAAATTACAAAGAGCTCAAGAAATCAAATAATCCAATCAAAAAAATGGGGAACAGATCTAAACAAAGAATTCACAAAGGAGGAATTCCTAATGGCTGAGAGACACTTGAAGAAATGCT
>CAJQZJ010000819.1:928069-952156 GCA_907164525.1 Lophiomys imhausi | reverse complement strand
GTTCTATATCTAACTCAGCTTTCATACTAACTTGCCTCATAATTTTAAAAATATCTTCTTAGATCCAGAACACCCTCTTGATTCCTAAACAACTCAAAATTTAACTATGAGACTCTAGCTATCTATTCTTCAACCACCTCAGAGACCTGAGAGGGATAAATATATCTGATTTTATAGGAAGTGCAGGGCCTGCAGCTTCCAAAACTAAAAAATGACATACCAGTGCCTGCCTGGACAGTTCCCATTTTCCCTCCATACATTACAGCATCAATCTTCAGCCATTTGGCTCCATTTCTCTGACAGACATTGATTGTAGAGCAGGAATTATGAAGGACTTACCTACCCTGTCTTGGCAGAGCTAGGCTGTCGACTTATCTGCTTCCAAGTTTTGTCCTTTTTGGACAGAAGTCTGTCTACAGTTGAAGCAAGGGGTTTTTCTTGCCAAGAGAACGGCTTACCACCAATTCAATCATCTCCCACTGGAGATTCTTTGATGCTCATCTTCTACTTGGAGTAGAATAGGGGGTGCTGTCAGGAGCTGACATGTCTTGATATCAAAAAATCTTAAGTTAAGAAAACATCTTTGAATGCCATATTCTGCAGATCTCTTGAGGTTTTTGAAGATGCCCTATCTATCTCTTATATTTAGATAAGCAAATATTGCTTGTCTCTTAACAACTTGATTTCTGAGTAGCTTAGAAAATAACTGTGATAGACTGTCATAGTAACTAACAAAATGACACGTTTTCATGTCATGCTTTAAACAATGATTGCATCACAGGAAGTTTATCATCTTTGCCTATTTAAAAACAAAATAAGAAATGTTATATTGGAGACTTAAAAGCAATTTCCACTAGGTCAGTACTTAACAGAAGTTTATCCTAGTTTCCATATTCTCACCAAGGACTGTGTTTCCCTTAGTTGAAGACTTCCGGTTAAGGCTCCAATCTTAATTTATAATGGAGTGGGTTAACCAGACACATTCAGAGATACCTTTCTCTCTCTCTATGAAATGCCCTCCTGTCCTTTAAGATCTATATGTCTGACATTGTACACAAGACAATAATTTCTTCCTATCAAGTCATGCATAAAAGACTAACAGCAAACAGGGAAGCCAAAATACTCTGGATGAAACAGGACATGGGGCTGCATGCCTAACCCTGCCAAATCTTATCCTGGGGAAGAACCTGGCACACACTCAGAACTTTAGGATTTGCTCAGTGCAGTTCACAAACTTACAGCCTCGGATGATCAAAACCAGGGATTGGGAAGCTTTCCTGTGAAGGGCTAGATAACAAACATTTTAATTTTGCAGACTAAATGTCTCTGTCACAAAGACTCAAATCTGCTATTATAGCTTGAAAACAGCCAACAGTAAAGAAACAAATGTGTATGCCAAGCCTCCAGTGAACTCCACCTACCAAAGTAAATACCATCTTGACTTGGTCCATAGACCATAGCTGGCCAATTCTGGTCTACAGACACCATTTTATCATGTCTTGTATCACATGATATGAAGAAGTAGACACAGAGAAATACATGGGAAGTGTCCAAAATTCCACTTGAACAACTTGAATTTTGATTTAGTTTCTCTTTGCCCACAATATTTACCAGAGTGGATAAGATAGGAAAACCTTATTCATTCACCAGATAGCTGCTTAGGAACTCAGCACTATGTCTTACTCTATAAATCATGATCATTCCAACTATTATCCTTCTCACATAGTAAATTTTAATTCTTGGAAGATTCACGTTCATTGCAATTCTATGAGACAATTCACCTCACCTCAAAAAGACATGTCTCATTTATAACACATAAAATTGGATTTTTCCTTCCTCTTTTGTGGCTAAAAAGTAGGTTATTATACAGGAAAAGATAGACAAAATTAAGAATTTTCTTAAAGCAAGCATTATATCTGAGTGGCTTAGAACACAAAAAATACAGGAGTGGGGGAAACAGGGTTTATGGAAATTTTTGATAGATTTTTAAGTACATGCTAGGATATGATCTTAATGTTCAGTTATAGTATATAGTTGTGGCCCTGCACTGTGGGTTTATGGAAAGGGGTGTCAAGAAACCAAAAGACTGCCATGAAGTTCTGATGGGAACAAGTATAAAAGCAACCCAAGCGGGACTCCAAAAGAAAAAAGAAAAAAAAAGTTCCAGCTGGATTTTTAAAAGGTAAATTCAAAAGCTATGACTTGTCATATTATACTATGTATATGGAGATACAAAAAAGCTATCTCCATAGCTTTTCAGCTATGAGTTAAAAACCTCAACTCATTCTCACGCCCAGTAGCATCCAGCACCTAGACTTTGCATGCTGCCCTTTTCAGGGAAGCTCCATCTTGACTGTGTTCACTGGAATTTCTTGCAACCACAGAGTCTAAATGTCAACAAATACCACACCACCCTGGCCCAGTTTTCATCCCATTTTCACAGTCATGCTGCTGAATCTCCTCCAGAGAGAAAACAAACATGCTCCAATAGTTCATGAGGTCTTCAACTCCAAAAACTCCAATCTATAAGGCTGATGAGAGGAACCCTCCAAGAACCACCCCTCTATCCTAAAGAAGACATTACTATCCTAAACATACATGCACCAAACACTGATGAATCCAATTTCATAAAAAATATAGTGCTGGATTTAAAAACAGATTGACATCAACCCATTATTAATAGTAGATGGTTTCAATAATACATCTCTCCAACAGACAGGACATCTAGACAAAAAATGGAGAAACATCAGAATTAATTGATATCATACATCAAATGAACTTAATACGGCCACAGAATATTCCACCCAAACACCAAAGTGTACATGTTTTACTTAATACCATACAGAAGTTTCTCTAAAAGAGACCACATCCTAGGACACAATATAAATCTTCATAAATTCAGAAAGGTTGAAATAACTTTGTGTATCCTATCTGACCACAGTGCAATAAAACTTAAAATTGACAACAAACAAATCTCTAGTTGGTACACAAACTCATGGAGGTTAAACAACTCATCTACTGAATGATGAATGGGTCAGAGAAAAGAAAATCAAGAAAAAGAATTTTTAAGTCCTGGAACTAAACATAAATGAAAAGACAACACAGCAGAGTCTCGGAGATACATTGAAAGCAGTCCTACAGGGCATTTATAGTTCTGGTGCCTACACTCAAAACATCAGAAGGAGCTCATATAAATGACTTCATGATGCAACTCAAAATTTAGAGAAACAAGAACAAACCAAACATAAACCCAATCAGCAGCAAGAACTAATAATAATCAGAGGAGACATTAATGAAATAGAGACAAAGAAAACAATACAAAGAACTAATAAATATAAGCGCTGATTCTCTGAGAAGATAAATAAGGCAGACAGGCTCAACTAAGAGAAAGACATGACCTAAATTAGCAGAATCAGAAACATTACAACAGATACCAAAAAAATCAGAATATTATAATGGAATACATTTTTTTAAAGTCTCTTATCCATTAAACTAGAAAACCTAAAAGAAGTGGATGAATTTCTAGGTTCAACCAAACCATCAAAATTAAACCAAGAAGTCAGCAACTTTAACAAACCCGTAACAAAAGGGAGCTTGAAACAGTAATAAAAAAACCTACCAGCTTAAAACAAACAGTCCCAGTCCAGAGCCTGATGGATTCACAGCAGCATTCTATCAGACTTTCAAAGAAAATATACCCAATTTTTCTAAATCTATTCAAAAAAGAAAGAAAGGAGAGAAGGAAGGAAGGAAGAAAGAAAGTACAAAAGGGACATTCCTAAACTTTGAAGCCAGTATCACTCTAATACCAAAATCAGATAAAGACACATCAAAAAAGAAAACTACAGGGCAATAATCCTGATGAACATGAATTTTTTAAATGCTGAATAAACTACTTATGAACAGAATATAAATACACAGCAAAAAGATCATCCACCATGACCAAACTGACTTTATCCCAGAAATTAAGGAATGGTTCAATTAACATGCACAAGTCAATAAATACAATAACCACATAGACAGGCTTAAACACAAAACTCACATGATCATCTCTACTGAGACATAAAAGCCTATAACAAAGAACAGGGCTTCATGATAAAAGTCCTAGAGAATATATGACTGGAGGGAACATACTTCAACATGATAAAGGCTATATGTGAGAAACTCACAGTCAACATCATCCTAAATGAAGAAAAACTTAAAGCAATCCCACTAAAGACAGAAGCAAAACAGGGCTGTCCACTATGCCTACTCCTTTTCAATACACTGATTAAGCACTAGCTGGAACAACAATGTAAGAAAAGAAAACTAATGGTTGAAAGAGAAAAATAAGTCAAACTATCCCTATTTGCATATACCATATTATACAGTAGAGATACCAAAATTTTGCAGGAAATTTTTAGAAAGTATAAACAAATTCAGCAATGCAGTAGGATACAGAATTAACTTACACAGATCAATATTTTTTATACACACCACAAACAAACATACAGAGAAAGAGATCGTGGACACACTCCCGTTCACAACAGCTTCAAATAAAATGAAATTTGTAGGAATAAAACTAATCAAGGATGAGAAGAACCTATACAATGAAAACTTTAAACCCATTAAGAAAGAAAGACACTAGAAAACAGAAAGACATTCTATGCTCATGGATTGGTAGAATTAATATTGTGAAAATGAGTATTTTATCAAAAGCTATTTACAGATGCAATGAAATACCAATCAAAATTTCCACCTCATTCTTCACAGAAATAGGAAAAAATATTCTAAAGTTAATATAGACCCACAAAATACCCCATAGAAACAAAACAATCCTGAGAAAAAAGAACAATGCTGGAGGAATTCTCATTCCAAATCTTAAGACATATTACAGAGCCACAGTCATAAAAACAATATAGTATTGGCACAAAAACAGACATGTGGTGCCAATGGGGGGATAAAGTCAAAGACCCAAACATGAGTACATGAGTACTTCTGCCATTTAATATTTGACAAAGATGTCAAAAGCATGCTAGATAAAAGAACCTTCAACAAATGGTGCTGGAAAATGAGATGTTCACATGTAGAAGAACACATTAAGACCTGTGCCTATCACTTTGCACAAAAACTAACTCCAAATGAATCCAAGTCCTAAACATGAAGCCTGAAACACTGAAACTGCTATAAGAAAATACAGGCAGTGACTACATGATACAGTTATGGGAAAGGACTTTCTGAACAAGATTACATTTGCCCAAGATTTAAGGACATTTGACAAGTGGGACTTCATAAAACTAAAAAGCCTCTGCATAGCTAAAGAAGCAATCAGTTGGGTGAAGAGAAAACCCACAGAATGACAGAAAATCTTTGCCAGCTATACATCTGATAGTAAATTAATATATAGAATACACCATTTGTCGAAGATACTGTTCTTTTTCCATTGTACAGTTTTGGCTTCTTTGTCAAAAATTAAGTGACCATAGGTGTATGGGTTCATTTCTGGGTCTTCAATTCAATTCCATTGATCAAAACCTGAAGGGTCAAGAAAATGACCCATATAAAAATGGACATGGAACCAAAATAGAGTCCTCAAGAGAAGGAAAAAAAAAGGCTGAGAAATATCTCAAAAACTAGTCATCATACTTAACAATTAGGCAAATTCAAATCAAACTGCCTTTGAGATTTTTCTCTCTCCCTAGTCAGAATGTCAAAAATCAACAAAACAACCAACCCCAAAAGCTGGAGAAGATGGGAGGAGAAAGAAACCTGCATTCACTGTTAGTGGGATTGCAAACTGGTCAAGGCACTCTGGAAATCAGTGTGGAGAATTCCCAAAAAGTTAATAATAAACCTACCAAATGGCTCAGCTAGACCACTCCCTAGGTTATATACAATATATGCATTATATTTAAATATAACTAAGTGAGTGTCTAGCTGGATGGTGTATATAAGAGTGCATATGCCCAGAGGACTTGACATCCTACTCCACAGATACATGTTCAGCCATATTCATTGCTGTTCTACTCACAAAAGACAGGAAATGTAAATAACCAAATGTCCTTACACTGATGAGTGGATACCAAAAATGTGGTATACTATGGAATACTGCAAAGAAAACTGTAAAGAAAAATGAACTCATGAACTCTGCAGGTAAATGGATGGAATTAGAAAAGCTCATGTAGAGGGAGGTGACCCAGACCCAGAAAGACATGTTTTCCCTCATCTGAGGCTCCAAGCTCCAAATGTTCAGATATATATCCTGGAGTGCCTGCAGAAATAAGGAAAGTAAAAAGGGGCCTTTTCTGGTTGGAGGTTGGGTAGGAGAGCAATAGAGAGGGGACTACCAGGGTACAGGTGATCCGATGGGGAAAACAGAGGAATGCTCTGATAGGAAGCAGAAAGGGAATGAATTCAGAATAAGGAGGGAGGAGAGTAAAATAACAGCAAGAATGTCTGAAGAAGTCATAAGAAACCATACTATTAACTATCTACCAAAAATGGCTGTAATATTCTTAAGTTGGTATAGAAATTACAAATATAATGTAAATGAAATTTTTACATCTTGGCTGACATAGGTCCCTCCCAAAGACCATCGAACAGAAACCCCAACACCAAACACAAGAAGTCTCTTTCAAATTGTTGGTCAGTGTTGTCCAAGAGGCTCGTAAAACATTATATGCTACAGCAATTGTTCTTGCCTTGGTTGCTCCCCAGAGGCAGACAGAGGCAGAAGGCAATTCCCTACTGCTGATGGCACCATGCACATCAGAAATGGGTCCAGAGGCCCCTTAGATGGGACTGACCTGAAAGCCTCTTCCCTGAGGACTAGCTTTCATAGTACCAGAAGGTGCTATGCAAGGTTCCAACGGAGAGGAAGGAAACAGTTCTACTCAGCTATGAACCACAACAACAACCAGAATCAAATGATAACCCTTAGAGTGAAGTAGTGGTACATGAGCCTTAGTAATAACCAGCAGCTCTGTTATTGAACCTAAAACCTCCCTCAATAACCACCTATCCAGGGCTAGTGAAGTCATGCATCCTGGGAGAAGATCCTACAAACATCACTTCACTAAACCAGCAAAATCCCTACCTACACTCTAAATATTTGTCCTCATATCCACAGGTAAGTGTAGTCCTCACACCTAATCAAGAAAACTTCTCTTTGCCACAGAAAGAGACCATTATAGAAAACTGCAACCAAGAAAAATGCAGTTACAGAGCCAAGTATCGGCTTAAATGGTAAGCAATGAAAACATATGCATACAAGTTAACATTTTAAGATTGAGCAAGTTATATTTTTTCATTTAGGAATACCTTCTTACACTGTACCTCTGCTGACTTCTTCATAGTACTATGGAATCTGAATTTTAGCATACTGTGGGACTTGTTCAAATCTGGTTACTTACATGAGGCCGTCCCTGTTTCTAGTAATACCAAAGATTATGCTAAAGATTGAGGACCCGCCAGGCGGTGGTGGCGCACGCCTTTAATCCCAGCACTTGGGAGGCAGAGGCAGGCGGATCTTTGTGAGTTCGAGGCCAGCCTGGTCTACAAAGTGAGTCCAGGACAGCCAGGGCTGTTACACAGAGAAACCCTGTCTCGAAAAACAAAAAAAAAAAAAAAAAAAAAAAAAGATTGAGGACCCATGGACTATCTTAGTGGTCAGAGATGAATTTGGTCCCCAGGACCCACATGGTGAAAGGAGAGAACTGATTCCTACTGTCCTCTGTCCTCCACATTCATTCGTGTATGCTCACTCATACACAAATATACACACAAACATCCTACAATAAATGAATGTAAAAGAAAAAAAGAATAAAGAAGTGAACTAATTTTTAAAAGTTAGAGAAGTTTTAGATGCATGGTTAAAAAGAAAACAAATAAAAGTACCAGCACTTTCACTAAAACATAAATACTCAAGACCTCGACCACTTGAATAAAACTCTGTTACCCATCCAGATATAATTACAGGTCTACAAAAAGAATTAAGGGTTCTAAGCTTCCCGTTGAAGTCAAGTTACCATTGACGTTATCTGAAATCCACATCACCACAAGCTTTACTCACCAGTGCCAAATTCACAAGGAGCTATTTAGACGCAATGACAGCACAATTACCTGCAAAGTCCTATCTTAAATGATCTAGTCCTCACTTTAATCACTGGTGAGTCTGTTCTGACTTTAGTTACTGTAACCATCCCAACCAGCTTAGAAATGACACCCAGTCTAGCTCATAGCAGATCAACAAAAAGATTCCAAATATGAGAAAATTGCCAGAGACATAAGTAATGTCAATTGTGAGAGGTGACCTTTGGCAGCATTGGAGAGAACCAAAAAAAAATTAAAACATCAAAAATACAGGGCTAGAAATGGCTGATGGGGTGAAGAGCTTTGCTGCCTAAACGTTTATCTAAGTTCAGATCCTCAGAACCCATGGAAAACCTAGCTAGGTCTAGGGGCATATCTGTAGGATCTGAGTCAGATGTACTCCCGGGTTTGCTAGCCAGCTAGTCTGTCTTTCTGGCTGAGACAGCAAGCTCCAGATTCAGTAAGACACACACTAAATAAAGCCAAAAGAAAAAAAAATAGTGTTGAGAGATTCTAGGCTGGGATGATGAGGTGGCTTAATCAGGAAAGTGCTTGCCACACAAGTGCAAAGCCCCGAGCTCACTTCTGGAGCACCCATGGTGGCACTAGGAGGTAGAGACTGGTGGTTCCCTAGATCTTTCTAGCCAGCCAGTCAAGTGGGTTCAGTAGGCCATGACACAAAGAAAAAGAGAACAACTGAGGAAGATGCCTAGCCTCCGATTTCTACATACACAAACACACACATAATTACACACACACACACAGTGAGGCACACTACACACACACACACGCGCGCACACACACACATACACACACACACATACACACACACACCTTTTTAAATAAAAGGTCACCATCTGGGATCTCTCAGATAGAGGCATATAGCCCTGCATTCCTAAAACTGTATAAAGATACTATTTAACAGATAAGAATAATAAAACACACTGCTAATCTTGGCTCTGGGCTAAAAGGAAAGTTTCCAGTCAGCTGAGGCCACTTTCTGTGAACGACAGCCAGGGAGAATCAAGCAGCTGTCACTTTCAAGGATTCCCTCAGAGTGCTTAATCATTTTTTAGAATGTTCACATGTAAAGGGCGAGCCTGGTCAATCTAGGGGAGTCGGCTTCTGAGGACGGGACCCTCTCTCACCCCATTGGCGAATGAATAGTATGCGACAACTCCACGCTGAAAGCTATTCCAAGGATAGCATTCCGGAGTCAGTTATCACAGCAAACAGAGATCTCCTGTTCCCTGTCTCCAAACCATTTAAGGAAGGCCAAAACAGACGTAAAAACCAAGTGGCCAAAACTGGTCACTTGGTTAAAAGACAATAGTCCGGGTATCCAATGACAGCACAAAAGCAGTTTTCAGGCACTCTGATTTTTACAAAAATCAAACCAAATAAGCTTCCTCAATAAGGGGCCTCCTGGCACATCATCCAACAAGAGATGAATAGACCTGAAAAAGAGGTCCCCCAAAAGGAGCAGAAGCTTGCCAACAGCACATTGCCCCTTTAAACTAAGCATAGCTACTACTTAATTCTCCACTTCCAGGATGTAGAAAACTGCTAAACACTGAGCTCGAGTTTCTGGCATCCTCGAATGGGAGAGGAACAGCTCACATTCAGGGTCACATGAGGGATGAAAGATACTAAATGTTCCCAAATGAAAGCCAAGGTGGAGACATCTGGCTGAAAGCAACTGCTGCGGCCCAGCCTGAGCTGCAATCATACAGCCCCTGCGAACTCATCAGGTATATAATCTCTGTGCATTGATCTACAATTCATCTCCATCTCTTAAAAGGAAGGTCACAGGTGGAGACAGGGCCTCAAAACTCCCTGCACTGTCTTCTCACACTTTTACTACCTTCTAATAGGAAAACTACCCTGCAATGCAAACTTTCCAGAACATAGGAAAACTATGAAGGATAACGAGGCGGTCCAGTCATTTCCACACTATGCTTACCTACCTACTCTCTGGCAAAGCATGCAAGGGCACAGTGACCGTCTTCTCCCTGTTCCTCCAAGGATTTTCTGGCTTTAATAAGAAGTGCAGTATCCTAAGAAAACCCTCACTCCCAAGCAGCTTGGATGGCTGGTCACTGTGACAGTGCTCATGTCAAGTTGACAGCATCTAGAGTTACCTGGGAAATGGGTCTCCAGGCATGCTGTAATCTTGGCTGGGTAAATTGCTTAGGGGAGAACACATCTTAATTGCGAGAGGAACCATCCCCTGCTTCTTGACTACAGACACAATGTGACCAGCTCCTGACACTGAATTTCCAGAATGATGATTGTAAACTAAGTAAAGTCCTTCTCCCTTACGTTGGTTTTGTCAGGAAGGCTCATCACAGTGACAAGAAAGGAAGCTAAGACAGATGGTTACAAAAGAAGCAGCAACATTCAAATATCCTCAGAGTACAAACTCGGAAATGTGATTTTTATGCACAAGTGTTTGAGGATGTAGCTGGTCAGATCCATGTCTTCGACTTCCCAGAAATGTGAACATAACCCTACTCAGCCTTACAGTCCACATCTATGAAAACAAAAACAATATGACCTTCCTAGGTAAGTTATGTAAGTACTGACTAAATGTTATGTATAGGCCCAAAGCAAATGTAACACGCTGCGTAATAACATAAACTTGAATTCATATATCTACATATACATATATAAACTTTCTATTATATCACTGTCATTGTAATCATAATTTATTTTCAGTATATTATTTGCAAATTTCATGAACTGTTTTCTCCTTATATCACAACTTACACTCAATTGAAAATCTTGCTATGGTCATAGCAACAAAAATGACATCACAAACACACACACACACACACACACACACACACACACACAAACTCTAGGTAAGACTTTTGTTTGAAAGCCACTAAAAATGGCTAACTGGGCACATGCATAGACAAGATAAAGAACCCAAGAGTTTATTAGTTGAACATCAAAATCACACTTCCTCCACCCACTCCCCATGGGCAGCTGCATTCTATCTCCTGCTCTGCTCCTTCAGAAAAGCCCTCTGCCAACTGCAGCACCAATGCTGCCACACCTGAATGGGCAAGTAGAAAATGCTATGCCATCTGTTCCATTACTATTCAAATGCAGCTCCATGTGAAGCTGCAGGCTCTCTAGAGAATCAAATGGAAGTAACAATGAAAAACTGCAAGAACGTGTGTGCGAACTGCCTCAATTTAAGCTCTAACAATGAGCCAGCAAAGCTGCTCGTGGGCCCAGTGCTAAACTGTATGAACAACCCTTGCCTCCAGAAAGCCAATTCTGAGAGCATACACTAAGTGCAGCCTCATGCCTGAGAATAACACCCCATCCCCCAACCCCAAGACATGTACCCACTGATCTTCCACCACTTCAAGCCAACTGAATCCTTCTGTATATTCAAATTGCTGCCTGCTGGCCCATGTTGGCAAGCCTCTTCTGCCAACTCAATGATTTCTCCACCTGGGAAGGATGGCGGCAGACATACAGCTATTGGCAGTGGCTTCAAGATGAAAAGGACACTCAAAAGCATCCCTTTCATGGAGGATTCTTGTTCCATATTCATGAATTATGAAATACATTTTATACTTTTCTCTTGGATCTTAACATTATTCTGTCTTCTGGGGTAATGAAGTACATTATTTTTCACAGCAAAGTAGACCTCCCAGAGATAGCTGAACTGGCAGGGCTACTGCCAGCTTACATTGCCTCTGTAAAAATTAGAAAAGGAACTCCCCTTATTCAGGATTTTTACTTCCACCTTCTAGAGCACCCCTGCCATAGACTCATTTTGTTGGAACAAGGGAATGGGGTAACATATTCTAACACACCGTTCTAATACATATATGCCAATCTATGACTGCCACAATATAAACGGCATCCCACAGAGCTGAGCAGTGCCATCTACAACTCTACGCGGTAACTCTGTGTGATGTCCCTTCACATTTGTAGAATCAACGCACTTTAAACTACAGGCATGCATTACTTAGATAGGGATATGCTCTGAGAAATGCAATGCTAGGTGATTTTATCACTGGGCGACCATCAGGGACTGTGCTTGTATAAATCTAGGTGGTAAAGCCTAGTATGCATCTCAGCTCTATGACGTAGTCAATTGGCTCTAGGCTACAAAACTGCACAATATATTACAGGCAACATAATAGGATGGCAAGTATCTATGTATCTAAACATTTGACAGCTATGACATCACTAATTAATAGAAGTATTTCAACTGTTATTATCTCATTCAACTGCTGTCATAAGTGTGGTCTCTCACTGACTTTTAAAATACAATTAGGCAGCATGTGACTATTCTTGGGATCTGGAAATCTGTTATGACAACTCAGATTCAAATACTGTATGTGAGAATGAGTGTGTGTGTGTGTGTGTGTGTGTGTGTGTGTGTGTGTACACATATGTCTGTTACCTCTATTGCAAGTTATTTTTCATTACTCTTTTACTTTTGAGATTAAAATATAGTTACCTCATTTCTTCCTTCCCTTACTTCACTCCAAACCCTCCCACCTACCACTCCTTGCTCTATTGAAAATTCATGGTCTCTGTTTTCATTAATTGTTGTTACATATATATTTATATACCTATAAATATGTATTTATATAAATACATCAATACAACCTGCTCAGTTTGTATAATGTTACTCACGAGTCCCTATTGCTAAAGACACCGCACACTTCACACAGGAATGAGAGGGCCCTGAGCTAGAACTGACTTGAAAGCCTCCATTCCTGAGGGCTAGCTTTCATAGTACCTGAAAGAAAGCAATCAACAGTTCTACCCAGCAAAGAACCACAGCAACAACCAGCATCAAATGATAACCCTGAGGTGGTTAAACACACCTCAGTGGTAACCAACTCTGTAATTAGACCTAAGATATCCCCACTATACAACATCAGGAAAATCATCCCTGGTACTGGAAACCTAGCCAACTATCAAAGGCTAGGGAACTCACGGGTCTTGGGTGAAGAACATACAAATACCACTTTATGAAACCAGCATAATCCCTAACTATATTCTAATATTTGTCCTTATAACCACAGATAACTGTAGTCCTCACACCTCATCAAGAAAACTTCGCTTTGAAACAGAAAGAGACCATTACAGAAAGCCATAACCAAGCAAAATGCAAAGCTGTAGAGCCCACTTCCAGCTTATACAGATGTATAAGTATACAACAAGTCCTATACCTAAATCTCAAGGACCACTGTGAAAGAGGACTTGGGAAGATTTTTAAGAGCCTGAGGACTGAGAGTTTGCTGTGAGATTGTATCTCCTAGGAATGTCAGAAGCTACACCCATAAGGTCTCACAAACATGGCTGCTACACCCATAAGGTCTCACAAACATGGCTGCCTAAGCATAAACAAGAACAACAGCAACAGACATACTGTAGACATGTTAGAGTGGATGGGGAGGGGTGAGCCTAGGAGGCCTCAACGCTGGAAAAAGAACTTCAGGCAACTAAGGAATGCTAAGAGTGAGAGAAACAATATTCTCCAGGAAACAGCACACTGCAATTGGTTATCCAATATAAAACATGCTATTTTTAAATAAACTTCACAAAAAAATGATAGTTATCTATGTCAGGATAGATTATGCCCTGACTGATACTATAAGAGCTACTCTTGATAAATCAAGAAGGGACATTTTTTTATCTATGGCATACTAATGATATGGTGAAAGAAAGAGAAAGGGTGGAATGTAGAGTTCTAGAGCAGCTAACTTATTTCCAGTGCAAAATGTTCACCTTATTTTTTATAAGCAAACATTTTACAAATGGTTGTGAAAATAATGGCCCATTTTTAAATCCCATTGTAGTGACAAAGGAATAGGGTTTACTACTTCTCCCCTAAAAACATTAACGGGCCATCAGCTTCACCATGCCCACCCTTAGAATCTGGCTTTTCAATGAGATCATTAAGAGTTCACAAAGTCCAAGATAATGAGTTTGCCAGATCCAGGACCCCAGTTTCCAAAGCAATGGGAGGACCAGACCAGGAGAGCCACAGGTTGAAGAAAAGAGATGTTTTAAAAATAAAAATGTGTAAACAAGCAGACTTCGTCTGACACAGGGCCTTCCCTCCCTGGTATCTCCTCACTACAAGTAACAGTGAATAAACTGTTGCAGGGGTTGGAAGGTTGGAAACCAGCCCAATGGAAACTCTTAATGAGGGCATGTGTGGGTTGCCTGTGGCATCACTTCCAATCATGCTTTATTCTCACAACATAATATTCTTAGACCAATCTAATAGAAGAAGGAACCTTCTTGGATAGGTTAACCAATTTGTTTAAGGTCCTACCACTATGAACAGTAAGTCTGGTTCCAAAGCTCTCCCTTTCTGGCCCCCATGCTGCCCAATGTAGAGCTTTACATCACTTTGTCTTTGGCAGACCTTGCTACAGTAAATTCTGATTGCAGAGCCTTGGCTGAACTGTACAATTCCAGCAAACGTTCCCAGGAGACCACAGTTTTGCCTTATGTTGGACTTTGGGTAGCAAGGCTTAGGAGCAATGTTTCTTAACAAGGGGTGATCTCTGTCCCCTGGGGAACTTCTGGAAATCCATGGAGACTTTTTTATTGACACAATGTGCAAAGTGAGGAGTGATGCTAGAGTGGTCTCTCCAGGCACAGATCAAGGTGTTGCTGAGCATCCCACAAGGCACAGGGCAGCACCCATCCACAAAAAAAGAAGCAGCCATCCCAGAATGCCAACAGTGCTGCAGATGAGAAGGCCTGTTCTAGAGAAGTCAAATTCACTTAGATTTTTTTCAAAGCTGCTGGGGTTTTGAAATCAAAGGTGACTGACTCTGTATTTCAAAGTTTTTTTTCCAAAGCCTGACAAAAGCATTGATATCATGTAACCAATGGCTAGAGCATCGTGGAATTTAATTTCCTTAAAACACACTTCCAATATATGAGGATAATCAAATCAGTAGATTATAAAAAAGGGGGTGGGGGCTTCAGAAACTGCCTAGCATCTCTGCTTCACTGTTTGTTTTCTGGAACTGGAGGTCACTTGAAAAAGCAAAAGATAAGATTTTTAGATACACTCAGTTTTAATTTCCTGTTTGAGCAGCTCAGAGTTTACCCATCTCTGACTATGCAACACTGGCTGCCAGTGCCCAGCATCAGTGTCCTGCTGGGATATTGCCACATCTTTACCCTTATCCATGGCAGGTCCCAAACCCACTATAGAAACCATTCATCTGGATCTTTAAGGTTCATAGCACCCAGAAGGTAGTATAGGTTTAATATTTTGGGATAAAATTCAGAGTCTTTAGAGGTTTTATTGTTTGATTACAGCATAGGCTTTAAGAAAAGTAAATTTAGTTTGAATAAGTTAAGGTCTAGTTAAAACCTCCTGTCATTTTATAGGAAGGCGGAGTATAAGAATAAATGCCACTTGAGCTAGTGTTCAGCTACTTGAGGTTGTCTGTCTTACCTATTTGTTACTGAACTTCTCAATAACAGAGATATATAACCCCAAGGCCCCATCTGAGTGCAAAGCTCCCCCCTCCTTGACAGGGTCTCTGTCATTGCAGAGTCCTGTTCTAGACCTAAAGACCCTCCATAAAATAAATAAATGAATCAATGAACTCCCTGTCCTTACAGACACAGCTTTCTGGTTTCCCATTCCTCTCCATGTACTTACTTCTATTTTCATCACTGTGCTCCTTCCTCCCTTTCATTACCTTTCTTTCCCTAAATATAGTTTCTCTCTGATATTTCTGCCCTCCCCTTTTTCTACAATCCTAGCTGGGAATCCTATTTCAAGGAAACCTCTCCTATTTCTGTCTGTTCCCACTACCATCTCCTTAATTCAACCTCATGAAGTACCATAGACTTTTAAAATCAACTCCTAATTGATGGGCACAGGATTAAGAGGAATGGGATGGGAACCAGCTGTGGTTTAGCTGGCTCAGCTGGCTGCATTTATACATATGCATGCATGCATGTATGTATGCAGTATTTAAAGAAGAGATCGCAAATTTTAAAGAGAATGGCGAGAGGGACATGAGTTGGATGGAGAGAGGAAGTGTTGGAAATCATATAAAAACAGTATTTATGTATGAAATTCTCAAAAAAATAAAAATTTGAATAAGAAATTGTATAGAGTGATTGTATGCAAACTAATAGTTATGCAAGCCGGTCATTCTGTTAGGCACTATGACAGCCTATTATAGTTATTTTCTAAGCTAATCAGAAATAAAGCTGCTAAGAGACAAGCAACATCTGCTTACCCTAATATAAGACATAGATAGGGCCTCTTCAAAAACCTCAAGAGATCTGCAGAATATGGCATTCAAAGATGTGTTTGTAACTTTAGATTTTTTTATATCAAGGCATATCAACTCCTGACAGCACCCCCTGTTCTACCCCAAGTAGAAGATTAGCATCAAAGAATCTCCAGTGGGAGATGATTGAACTACTCACAAGCCTATCTCTTGGTAGGAAAAGCCCCTTGCTCCAACTGTAGACAGAATGCTGTCCAAAAAGGACAAAACCTGGAAGCAGGTAAGTCGACAGCCTAGCTCTGCCAAGACAGGGTAGGCAAGTCCTTCATATCCCCTGCTCTACAATCAATGTCTGTCAGAGAAATGGGGCCAAACGACTGAAGATCGATGCTGTAATGTATGGAGAGAAAATGGGAACTGTCCAGGCAGCCACTGGTATGTCATTTCTTAGTTTTGGAAGCTGCAGGCCCTGTACTTCCTATAAAATCAGATATATTTATCCCTCTCAGGTCTCTGAGGTGATTGAAGAACAGATAGATAGAGTCTCATAATTAAATTTTGAGTTGTTTAGGAGTCAAGAGAGTGTTATAGATCTAAGAAGATACTTTTAAAATTGTGTTGCAAGTTAGTATGAATGTTGAGTTAGATATAGAACTTTAAACTCACGGAGATGGGTAGATAGTAGAATGTTAAAGTCGGGTGCCAAATACATATGGACTGGACATTGGGAATGTACGCTAAGCCATATAACCCTCAAAACTGTGGCCTAATTACCTGTGTTGTTTTGTATTGTATTTATTATTATAAGAGAAAGAGCCATTTGTTGGACTGAAAAGGGAAACTGTAGGGGGAAATAAGATATACCTTAAACTTAAAAAAAAAAAGGGAAGAGGATGGGGGGTTGAAGGTGGAAGGGTGGGACTGGAGGGGGGGATAGGGAGGGGACTGCGATTGAGATGTAACTTGAAGAAATAAAAAATAAAGGAAAAAAAAAAGAATAAGCAAAGCTCAGTGGTACATGAAGATACTTCAGTATTGGCTGGCACAAATGAACCATGAGCCAAGTCATGCCCCTGGCCTCTGGAGGCCAGGGAATGCACTCTTCTCTATGCTCTTAAAATAAGCAATTACTTAATGTCTAACATGATGTATAAGATTTATCTCTGCTCGGAAGTTGTACAGAATGTATCTAGGAGGCAGATTCATGTCAATAATGATAAAAAATTGTGAGCAGGGTGTTGAAAATTTTATAAATGAGTAAGATGTAATTCCTATTAGCAGGAGATTGTCTTGAAAGGAAACAGGTATATGTATGTTAAGTAACAATAAGCCAGCTCTTGCAGAGTACCAACTATAGGGTAGACAATACATGAGGTAAATGTGTCATATTTAAGTTAGTTTATCGAGTCTTATAATTCAGATATTTATCACACACTATATAATAGTGTCCTTAAGCAAATGCAAAGTAAGATCAAGATGGTAGAAAGGTTACCCTTGAGTTTTCACAGATCAGTACAAACGCATGACCCCAACCCAGACCTGTAAAATGCCAGCAGGCAAGGTTTAAGCCTGAAGAGAAAAGGCAGTAGTTTGGAAAGGGAGAGCAGCCTAGCTTTACAAGACCAACTGACATCCTTCCTCACCTTTTCTCAAAGAAACATAAATGACATTTTTAGAGGCAGGCCCTGTTCTACTCTTTTATAGGAAGTGGAGATGCGTGGTGATTCAAATTCTACTAGGTTAGAAGTCTTATAAATTTCAGATTGCTAATGAAAGTGCTGAACAGCTACGTGGAATGTGACAACAAAGTCAACCACTAAAGCAATACAGAAGAAATGCAAAGGCAAGGAAAATGGATGAGGTTAAAATGAGAGAAAAAATTAAAACACTGAAAGGAAAAATTTATAACTTTAAATGGCATTATAACAGAGACCAGATAAGAAATCTAATAGATCTCATATGACAGCACATGCTGATGAGGGTGTGGAGAAAGAGGAATTCTCCTCCATTGCTGGTGGGAGTGCAGGCTTGTACAACCACTATGGAGGTCAGTCAGGTGATATCTTAGAAAACTTGGAATAGCTCTGCCTCAGGACCCAGCCATACCACTTCTGGGTATACATCCAAAAGATTCCTCACCAAATCACAAGGAAGTTTCCTCATCTATGTTCATAGCAGCCTTATTAGTAATAGCTAGAAACTGGAAACAACCCAGATGTCCCTCAACCGAGGAATGGATTAAAAAACTGTGGTACATCTACACAATGGAATCCTACTCAGCTATCAGAAACAATGAAATTATGCAATTTTTAGTCAAATGGATGGAACTAGAGAAGCTCATCCTGAGTGAGCTAACCCAGACTCAGAAGGATGCACATGGCATCTATCCACTTATAGTCGGATTTTAGCCATATAGTACAGGATAACTATACTACAACCAATGCACCAAAGGGAACATGAACATAGACTTTTTTTCCAGTCAATGAAACACTTTGCCCTAGTGTGCTGTCTTGTAGGAGGCCCCCAGTGTATAAGGTTCTTGGTCCTCCTATGTCTGCTGAACTGGGGCAGGGGACTGTTATGTAGGGACACACAACTCCAGAGGAGTGGGATGGAATGAACAGAGAGTAGAGGGTGGGAGGGTGGGACTGGGAGGGTTGGAAAGAGGACACTGTGATGGAGATGTAACCTGAAGTAATAAATAAATAAATTTAAAAAAAGAAAAATAAATCTCATAGAAAAGAAAACAAGCCAGAAAGAACTGTGTAGACAGAAATTACTAGAAGTTATTTTGACTCCTACCCAATAGGTGACAGTACAATTTCTCACTTAATGGGTCAAGTCCCCTGTGAGGTCCTGAGCAAGTTACTTAGCTGCCCTGATTGGACAATAGGAAAATGCCAGCACCTACACCTCATGACACTGTTCCGAGGAGGAGCTGAGCACAGCACTGAGCTTCCCTGCCTGTCCCTAGAGCACTTTCCATTCAGCCATGGTGTTAGCTATGATGATGTGTGACAATAACACCCAACAGGGCTACCCAAGATGAGATTCCCATCCCACAGGCCAGGCCATCTTTAGCTATGCACTAAGCCCAGGAAATCTCAGCTATGCAAGGCTGTGTAGTATCCTCATGTGACAACAAATCAAGAAATGCAATCACTTTGAATCACACTCTTCAGTTCTCCTAGGCAAAACATAAATGTCCACAGGACAAGGAGTGGGTGTGCAAATATAACCACAGCCTAGTGAAGCAAAAATCAGTGAGTTTTGTAAAGGTTTCATGTCCCTCTCCAATGTGACATGCCAAATGTTAACACTCTCAATTCATCACCTTTAAGTCCCCACCAAACTCCCACTATCATTCTACCTATTCACACTGCTTAAGAGGCATCTCAATGATACCCCCTGAGGCTTGCGCCTGGCAGCATTTTAAAAGTGTCTCAAGTTTCAAGTGTGCAACTGGCTGGGACCCAGGCACCATGTGGCATTCTTGTTTTTAAAACAACTAAGGCCTGAGTCTTTAAAAATAACCTAAAGCTTGGGCATGCACTATGAAAGAACTTCAATAGAAACCACCCCACCTATAAGAACAGGGCTAGAAATGCAGGTACAATACTAACTTTCAGAGCCATTCCTGGTAAGGCATGATTACATCTTAACTCTCTATGTGTGGCCTCTGCCAGAATGAAAAACCTCTTCCTCCCTTTAAAGAAAAATCATCTCACAATATATTCCAGTTTAGGTATCACCATAAAAAGCAAAATAGCAAAGGTCATTGTTTAAGCTAGGATTAATTCCAGCACACTAAGGATAATACACACAGCACATCATTGCAAACGGAGCTCTTGATGCCAGCCTCAAACAGCTAAGGCACTGCAGAGGGTCTGGGCTATAGGCATGGCTTCGTGGGTAAGAGCACATATTAAAAACACTCTTGCAGAAGTGGTTTCTGTTCCTAGCACCCACGTTGGGCATCTCAGAACCACTTTTAACTCTAGCTCCAAGTGGATCTAACACCCTCTTCTGGCCTCCATAGGCACTGTACACACACACACACACACACACACACACACACGGCGGGGGGGCCACAGAACTCATCAGAGCAGCAGTTCTGAAGCTGTGAGCTGTGGGTTGTAACCCCTTTGGCTAACCTCTATCTCCAAGAGTATTTACATTATTATTCATAACAGTAGCAAAATTAGTTATGAAGTAGCAACAAAGATAAATTTATGGTTGGTGGTCAGCACATGAGGAACTGTATTAAAGGGTCACAGCATTAGGAAGGTTAAGAACCACTGACTAGAGAAACATGTCTAAGGCTGCCCAAGCGATACAAAAAAAGGAAGTAGCAGTAATAGACAGTAATAAACATAAAGCAAATTGAGCTTTGAGTGGCAGCTAACCTCTCAAACAGGAGCTATGTTAAGTATTGAAGCATTTCCTTGACAAATGACCACTGAACAGAGTTTGGGGCACTTGAATACAGAAAACCTTCTATAAATCTATGAAATTCTCTGCAAGAAAATAACTCTGCTCCATCAGTAGCTGTTAAAAATCATGCACTACTGAGATCAATTCCTTGCCATCTTCTTTATGTGACCAGGCTGAGTTCAAAGGCACATACAGAAAACAGAAAATCTCTAGCCCAGAGAAAATTAGTGTGTTTATACAGGAAGGGGGAGACTGAATAAAACCATATATAGTTTAGAGTACGGGAAAGGCTTTCTAAAGCCAGAAAACCTGGTCAAGTGGGTAAAAAAAAAAAATAAGTTCCAAATGTATTCAAAACCATACATGAGTTCAGATTTTAATGTAACAGTTACATACTTACTGCTACTTCAATACATAACTTCACTTAAGCTGCACTAGGGCTCTGCCTGAGGCAAGACTTTTTTAATAGCAATAATAAAAATACTTAATGGAATATAGAGCAAAGCATGTGTGGTCATGATGTCTTAAATAGGAGAAAGGAAAGGTGATTCTGAATGTCTGGAGTACATTTCCACGTGATAAAACCACTGCACTCAAAAAATGATTGTGAAGCTTGGTGGTACTGGGGCAGGGGGACAGCCCATGTGGAGAAATATTTACTTAAAAAGCAGAAAGGGAGACTCAAGGTCAATTTGAGGAAATCAGGTACAACAACTTTTAATATAAAATAAAACTGCCAATTAATGGCGAGGGTCCTATGATTGAAAATTGAGGCTTATGTGTCTTCTTGGACCCGTGATCCGCTGCTTAGAGTCGAATGACCTTCATTTTCACTAAATGTCACCTCCACCCCCTCCCTTAGATTTCTTTTCCAGGACTCAGACCTGTATTTCCCAAGAGGGAGGGAAGGACAGATGAAGGAGAGGGGTGTTAGCATCTCTCAATTCAGTACCTCCTCTCTTCCTCCTCCCCTCCAAGCCTGCCCACTTTCCTCCCCATCCCCCTCTCCTGTTACTTTTCATGCTCAAGTCCCCATCCCCCGTTCTCCCATCCCCCATTCCCGCCATCCATCCATCCCCCTCATCTCAGCGGTCTGCTTCCTACTTTAGTGGCCTGCCCTTACACTAAGGTGTTTGTGGTTTGCCCTTCCTTCAAGTTTCCAGAACTCTGGGCTGGGAAATTATGTGCTTTTCACAGGGTTAGCCCAGCCACCAGAAGGATATATCAGTTCACAGCTGATCTTGCCTTCCAGAGTACTTTTACAACGTCTGAAGCCGAATTTTGTTGGTGGTGCCTTCTTCCTAATTTGAAAGTGATGATGTTATTTAATCTAATAGGTATAGTGCCACTGCCTCCCCCATTCCTACCCCCCAGATGCTGGTAAACACGGCCTTCTCTTCAAGAAACTTTTCTGCCCCAAATATTCAGATATTGAACAACTCTGGGCTACATGAAGGATGCAAATTCCCAGCAATATCAGGGGCTTCCCCTAACACTGAAAGTGCTTAAGTGGAGACCCTACCCAGAGATCTGGCTGCCCTGGGGGCACAGGTCAGTTGGGGAGTTTGAGGTTCTCTTCTTGACTAGGTCCTGAACAGACCTGATGAGAATTTTCAACAGGAAAACCTATAATAACCTATAACTACTGACCTGAACACACATAGACTCTTTTTTAAGTAACTTTCTTCAAGCAGCTGCAGGTGTCTAAAGACTTGATGTGTCAATAAACACAGGTACTAATACTAAGCAAACAAAATCTTAATAGAAAACAACAAGAAGAAAGAAGAGAGAAAAGATTGTCTCTTAAAAATCATTTATTTATAAAGGAGGTGCATTAGTTCCTTTTCTGCCGCTATAAAAAACGTCTTGGCCAAGACAACTTACAGAAAAAAAGGTTTTATTTAGGCTTACAGTTCCAAAGGGAGAAAAGTCCATCGCCATGGCAGTAGAGAACTGAGGCAGTAAGCAGGAAAGGCAACTCCCAGCAAGCTGAGAGCTCAAATCTTAAACCCAAGCATGAAGGAGCTGGAACAAATTAAGAATGGCACATACCTTTGATATCTCAAAGTCTGTTCCCAGGGACATGCTTCCTCCAATACGGTCACACTTACTAAACCGAATACTCAAACATCTGAACCTGCAGGGTTCTCATTCAAATCACCACAGGGAGTTTGTGTGATCCAGCACACATGTGGAGGTCAGAGAACCATTTTCCCTCCACAGTGTCCATCATGTGGATCCTGAGGATCAAATTCAGGTAGGCTTAGTGGCAAATATCTCCACCTACTGAGCCATCAGTCCAAGTGTATATGTTTATTAGGCCAACAAGTCCTAAGTGGCTTGAAATTTTAATGACAGATTTCTCAGGTGCATCGTGAAGTTAGGGAATAACTTCACTCTGTGCCTTTCAAATCCACATAAGTTACTTTCCAATACTCACCACTCCTTGAAAGAGCTGCAGCCTTCTGTGGTAACTGCCAATGCCTAATGCACTAAAAGCTTAGGAACCAAGACTGCAGGTCTACTAATTTTAAGAAAAAAAAACAAACAAACAAACAGGAAGAACATATGTCTGTGACTAGAAAAACATCTCAAAGGCTAAAGATATAAAATGTAGCTAATTGTAGACAGGCTTTTTACCAAATGTCTTGATTTTTCAAAGTATTTACTTATCTGAATCAGAAATCAGCATACTTCTCTTAAGGGTCAGGTTGTAAATATTTTAGACTTTATAAGCTAAGAGGCAACATAGAAAACATTGCACATATGGATATTATATGATCATTTCATAAGTAGTCATTTAAAAGGGTAAAAATCAGTCAGGCCCAGTGGCTCATACCTGTAATTCCAACCCTCAGGAGGGTGATATGGGAAGATCACCTTGAGTTGGAGGCCAGCCTGGATTGCATAGTAAGTTGCAGGCAAGACTGGACTACAGAGTAAGACCTGACTTAAAAAAAATTAAACACCAAAACAAACAAATTGATTAATCAATAATCTAATCTGTTAATAGAAGGCCAAGGTTTGAGAAACAGGAATGGCATTTGGTGCTTAGCAAATGTAATTTATACTATGACATTTCAACTTGCCTTTCTCCTTTTGTCTACAAATTGCTCCTGTGTTTGTACTTTCTCTTTAATGAGGAGGGTGCCATTCTTTTCTGGGAAGACCATCTGTGATGCACCCTCTACATGCCCCATTCACCCATTCCACTGCTCAGTGAGCTCAGACTCTCATTCAACAGACCCTCTACTCCATGTGACCAGAAGCCAGGCATGGTGGTGACCCTCTACTCCATGTGACCAGAAGCCAGGCGTGTGGTGAC
>CAJQZJ010000819.1:907505-918163 GCA_907164525.1 Lophiomys imhausi | reverse complement strand
TCCCCCCCCCCAGAAAAAAAAAAAAGAGGGCAATTGTCCTAGGGTTGGGATTGGGGCAGGGCTCTGTTCTTATCTTTCCAGGAGAATCGAAGTGTCCATTGGGGAGCCCGGGGACGGCTGGACAGTGGAATCCTCAGCAGAGAGCAGAATCAGGCACCAAGGAGGATGAGTGACCCAGTTGATTCTGCCTGGCAGACTTCCTCAATAGCTGTCTCCATTGGGGGCCTGCAACCACCACTGCAATCCCATGTCGCTGGGACCGTTCAGCTCTACACAATGCCCCGACAGGAACCTCAGAGAAACCTGTAAGATCAGCTTCTGTCTACAAACCCCTTAGGTCATCTAAACAGCTGAGAACAGAAGGACTGAACATAAAAGGATTGTATTAACATTTTTAATCATTTTTCCCATTTGGGTTCGGGCCCCAAACAGGTCTACTACGACCCAAATCAGCAGGAAGTCACTTTAAGAGAGCGACGTCCCATGCCCAGAGGGTGGGGAGGGTGTTTCTCCGCCCTTCTTTTTGGTTATTTGAAGGATAACTGAAAACTCTGTTATGTAGGGGAAGAGACTACAAGCTGATAAATGGTCCTGTCTTAATGGGTTTTGGAGGTTAGCCCCAGGGAATTCCTACTTTTCCTTTTCTGTATCCTTCTTCCTCTCCTATGTAGGAGTGCATGGGCTTGAGAAAAATGAGATATAGACATAGCACAGGAAGGTCCAAGAAGAAGGGGCAGATTATTGAATATGCCCTTATACCTTTGTATATTGATACAAAATTAGTAGTTTATTTGGCTAAAGTGGTATTGACCATTGTTTATTGTGCAAAAATAAGATTGTATTGGATTACATCGGTATTGATCTTTGTATATTGATACAAAATTAAGATTATAGTTGGCCACAATGGTATTGACCCTTGCATATGGACATAATATTAAGATTATATTGGGCTACATAGGCATTGATCTTTGTATATTGATACATAATTAAGAGAATATTTAACCACAATTGAATAGATCTTGGTATATTGATACAAAATTAAAGGTACTGCTTCCTAATGGTATCATACCTAGAGATACTTAAAAATAAAAGGTGAAGCTCTGACCTCTTGATACCAACCGTCTAAAACGGTCTAGGATAGTTAAAACAAACTCCTAGTCATGCAAACATGTCATTTTGTTAGCTACTATGACAGTCTATCACAGATATTCTCTAAACTACCCAGTAATCAAGTTGTTAAGAGACAAGCAACATTTGCTTATCTAAATACAAGAGATGGATAGGGCATCTTCAAAAACCCCAAGAGATCTGCAGAATATGGCATTCAAAGATGTTATCTTAAATCAAGATTTTTTTTTTGATATCGAGACATATCAGCGCCTGACAGCACCCCCTATTCTACTCCAAGTAGAAGATAAGCATCGAAGAACCTCCACTGTAAATTGGTGAATTAGTGGCAAGCCTTTCTCTTGGCATGAAAAAACCCCTTGCACCAAATGCAGACAGACTGCTGTCCAAAAAGGACAAAACTTGGTAGCAGGGAAGTCGACAGCCTAACTCTGCCAAGACAGGGTAGGTAAGTCCTTCATAATCCCTGCTCTACAACAAATGTCTGTCAGAGAAACAGGACCCAAAGGCTGAAGACTGATGCTGGAATGTATGGAGAGGAAATGGGAACTGTCCAGGCAGTCATTGGTATGTTCTTTCTTAGTTTTGGAAGCTGCAGGCTTTGCACTTCCTATATAAGCAAATATATTTATCCCTCTCAGGTCTCTGAGGTGGTTGAAGAATAGACAGATAGAATCTTATAGTTAAATTTTGAACTGTTTAGGAATCAAGAGGGTGTTATAGATCTAAGAAGATACTCTTAAAAGTGTGTTGCAAGATAGTATGAATGTTGAGTCACATATAGACCTTTAAACTCATGGAGTTGGTTAGATAGTAGAATGTTAAAGTCAGGGGCCAAATATGTATAAACTGGACATTGGGATGGTATACTGGGCCATTTAACTCTCATAAATGTGGCATATTTATATCTATTGTTTTCTATAATACTTACTGTTATAAGAGAAGGAACCATCTGTTGGACTCAAAGGGGAAACTTCTGGGGGGAAGAGGGTGGAAGGGCAGGATAGGAAGGGGGAATAGGGAGGGGTTTGTTACTGAGATGTAACTTGAAGAAAAAAAAATAAAGTATTTAAAAAAAAAAAAAACCCAAGGCATCCAAAGTGTTTCCTCAACCTCTGCACTCTTGCTGGTAATTCTCACCTACCTATTGTCCCACCAACTGACTACATGGAGACTCACAACAGTTGTATGTTCCTCCTTGATGCTCCCGGCATGCACTTAATGAATTGTCACTGTCTCAGCTACAAGTAACTATTATCTGTCCTTTCAATTTCCATGGCTGCTAAACTAGCCACAATATCCTTCTAACTTGATCCCCTGACTTTGTCTCTTCCTAAATCCACTGTCAACTGTTCATATTGTATACCACACCCTCCAGGGCAAATGCTCTGAAAGGCTCGCTGGAGTCCATGGAGTAAATGCCAATCCTTTGTATCTAGTACTCAGCGTTCTCAATGATCTAATCCCAAACCTGGTCAGCTGTTCCTTCACCTTTTGAAAGGCAGAGTATCAGCTGCTCCAAAGTCAACTTTCTAAAACCTGGCCATAATTCTCACACCTGTGGCTTAACTGGATGATCTCACACTAATCATCCCTCTTTACCGTCAGATTCTTCTACTACAGTAGCAGCAAAGACCCAAAGACAGAAAACTATTTCCTTTTGGTGAAGAGAGCAGGATCTCTGGCCTGGGTGGAGAACAACATCCCAGCTGGGTAGGTCAGTCACCTAGCTAAAAGGACTCAAGCACAGTTCCCAATACCCATTCTGGGAGATTCACAAACGCCTGCAACTCCAGCCTCAGGGGTCCTATGCCCTCCATGGACACCTGCACTCATACACCCACATATAGGTACACACAGGGAGACACAGAAATAAAAATAAAACTTGAGAAAAGAGATAGGACGAATAATTACCCCTCAGTGAGATAATGTACTGTTTCTCCCAGAATTCTCACTCTCTAATACAGTCACTGTGGAGCAACTGTAAGACTCAGTTAGGTCTGCCTGCTTTTCTGAGTCTTGACTCAGAAAGATGTAACTTTTCCTTTTTCTTCCTTTTTATCTCTTTTGGAGACTGGTCAGAGCCTAAGTATGCTTTCTCTAGTACTTTGAGCTCTTTTTCTCTTTCTCTGAAGTTCTCTTCCCCTTCAGGTGGCTGCTTATCTGCCATGTAGCTACTTACAAGTGCCACAGTTTTCTCTTTCTTGTTAGAGGAAGGTCTAATACATTGGTTCTCAGAGGCTGATTTTAGTGCTCAGATATCTGGTTACCATCCTTTCTGAGGCACTCTCTGATTGATTAATAAAAGTTGCTGATAGCCAATTGACTGGTCAGAAAGAGTATAGGAAAGTGGAACTTCCTGGGATAAAGAAAGGAACCCTGGATTTTACACAGAGGAAGCTCCCTTTCCACCAGGAATAGCATGATCTGTTTTAAATCACAAAACTGACATGGATACTCTCATAGTATCTTGCATACCTATATTCAATATGTGCCCAAATAAACTACTGAGAAATTCTCTTAGCATTTTCAATCATTTCCACATATTAAAATATCTGCTGAACAACTATAAGCAATATTTGAGATATGAGAATACTCAGGTTTTTTTAAGTGCTATATTAAAATAAGAAATGACTTTTAATTTTTATAGTATATGGGGGAAAGAAATCTTATAAAAGACCCTGTACATAAAATGTTAAGTTTGTGTGTTTGGAATATTCTCTGTGATAAGCCTTGTTAGTGGAAATAGAATGTACTGAATCTGTAGAGTCAGAATTAGATACGCCTACACCAGCAAAATCGTAGTGTAGTCAGCGGAACTAAGGACAAGCCTGTTAAGGAAAATGAGGTCAACATGGTTCTAATGGGGGTAGGGTGGCAGTGGAGAGTGACTGGCGCATCACATAGAAATTTGAGCAGAGGTCAAATGAGGGAGGTTTGAACCATCCATAAAAGACTTACAGCTCAAGAATACCAAGGTGACAACCTTGGCCTTGGTAGATCTTCCACTGGTCTGGGGACATCCTAGATAGATAAACACATTGACCAGGAATTTACTTTATTTATTTCTCATTGCCTGCTCATAGTACAGAAGACAAACTCAGTTCCTGTGTCCTGAGTTTTGCTAGCCTTGGGTTGTTATTAACACCAGCCCCAGTGACTTGAGTGTTCTTCTCCTTCTACTACCAAAGAAAGGCTAGCAGCACCCAAGAAATTAGTATACATCAGTAGCCATAGCAACAAAAGACAGAGCCCTCCCATCAAGCACCTTATGGTATGACAAGTCCAAAGATCCCTGACTGCTCTAAGAACCCCTTAAGAAATATCAGTATAATAAACATAAGAATATTGTAGCATGTATTTTCTCTCTTCAGTGAGGTCAACAGAATTTTGGATAGTTTACATGGAACAGTGTGTGTCTAGAAAAGGCTATGGTACAAGGTAATCCACATCAAACACTATCTTACCAAATCAGCCTGTACAGAAATGCACAAAAGACACAGTAAGTAACAATGAGTCTTGGCCAATCCTTCACATGTCAGTGGTGGCTCCTGGCAATGATTTTAGTGTTCTAAATAAGTGAATATCATCACATTTATAGAGTTGTTGTTATTGTTCCTGCTGCTATTGCTGCTGTTTCCTGCTAGAAACAAAGAAGTGGTTTCATCCACAGTCTTCTCCAGGCCACAGAAAAACAAGAGGACACTAAAACAAGCTACTCTGCCTCAGTGCAATCCCTGCCGACTTCAGAGTTCCTGGAACAATGGACTGTAGGAGGCCTGGAAATGGGATACATGTGAGGTCCAGCCCCTGCCTAAAGATGACTCATAACGCCACTAGGCACTCCATTCCCCCAGCACTGCAACACAACTCCAACCTGGCTGAACTACACATAACGAAAAAGAAATCAGGGACACACTGAAGCTAAAACCTCAAATACATTTTAAATCCTGGTTTAAATTCATTCCAATTAGCAGAGGTCAGGCAGTTTCTATATTCATGCTGAGTTATTCTTACTGGTTTAATAACAAAAGCAGTCAGACATACTGTTCTACCAAAAAAAAAAAAAAAACCTAAATACTGTGATAGAAGTGCATTCTCAGCCTCAGCAGAGAATATGGAAATAGCTTTCAGTGAAGTATGCCTTAAAGGATAATTAGTGAAGGAAATAACCCAGACTTTTGGTAATGGGAAACAACTATTTGTGTATTATATGTTTTATAGGTCAGAACAACAGATCAGAAACAGGATTTTTATTTTTCTAGCTTAGCACAGATGTCTTACAAAGAAGGCCAGTGTAACAAAAGTGAGTCCCCGATTTTGAGAAGCTCTCCATTTCCCAAATTCAGTCTAGAAATGACCCTTTTTGTCCTCACTCCACAATATTTCTGCTTTGCCCCGAACTCTCTAGCAAAGATACTCCTAGGAGGAGGGCATAACAAAACCATTTAAGAGCTGAGAGTAAGTCAACCTGATTCAAAAAGCATCTCTTCTACCATTTGTTACCTATGTGATACTAGCAAGCTTCTTGATGTTCTTTGTCCTACAGTAGCCAGAGGTAAGATGGACAAACAGCAGTGCCTACCTCCCAGAACCTCAGCCTTTCCATGTGAGCACGGCAGTCCTCTGAGGTCCTTACCTGACTGGCTCCTTTCTCATCGAGGTCTCAGTTTATGACCATATCCCTGCCAGATACTGTTTCTCACCACCACACTGGAAACTGGCCTCACCTGGTGTTGCATGCTTCACTCTTCTTTTCAGAACACTTCCCTATTTTTCCATCTATTTCTCACAATAGAAGTCAAGCCAAACTATTGGTCATCATTCCATAGTTTCAAATAGACACTCAATAAAAACTTATACAATGAATACCATACATAGTGGCACATACCTATGACAGATATCATGACAGATATCAAGACTCTAGAGGCTAAGGCAAGAAGATGACAAGCTTAAGGCCATCCTACCCTATATAGGATATATATATCAAACACACAAACAAATGATTCCCCTAACTTGTGAATAATTGAAGTACCAAATGAATGAAGCAGCGCAAAGAATTCAATGGAGTCAGCACAGAGCATCTACACAATGATCATCAATCAGAAACTTCTGGAAACTTGTGAACTATGGATGGCTAATGAACTTAAAGTCATAGTTCTCCAGTTTTTAACCTCCAGACTCTGAAATGCCCCTTCTTGCTAACATCACTGATAAACACTCCCTGCACTTTACTCAGCAGTATGCTGATAAACAGACTTTAGGAATGGCTCTTGGGAACGGAGTGAGTCCTGCTAGTCCTCACCAAATGGTGGCTGGAGGTTCCACTCAGCTGACTCCACATCCACCCCTTCACAGAACAGCCTGCTCCATGAATGCCTGCAAGCTGTGGCAGCAACAGAGTGTATCTGGAAGATAGGAGTAACAGTCTCATGTAATCTAACAGTGGCATTTGCCAGTTTCTAATGTGTAAATATTCTAACCTTGACCAATTCCAAGTTATCAATGGTTTAGCAGCAGGCTTCCCAAACTCCTAAAATTTTAACAAAAGACCTCACAACCTACTACAATCTTCTCTTGGGAAAGGAGGCTCTTTTAAACCTCTAAACTATGTTTGCAGAATCCAAATTTAAAGTGAGTATTTTTTCACACAGACATGTCTTTTAGCATATTGTCTGTTCTTGATGAGCTAAGATCAGGGCAGTCCACTGACTGGTATGATGATCAACCCAGCTAGTCAGGTGTTTAGGCTGCACTTTCTGTACACCTCCCAAACTGATGCCAAGGCTCTGAACATGATCTGCATCCACAACAGATCTCTGTGAGAACCAATCAGCTTCAGGAAAATATAAATTGTCTTTCTATTCTTTTTTTTTCCTTTTTTCTATTGTTTTTTTTTAAAGATTTATTTATTTCATTTTATATATGAGTGTGCTATCTGCAGGTATACCTGGATGCCAAAAGAGGGCATTAGATATCATCATGAGATGGTTGTGAGCCACCATGTGGTTGCTGGGAATTGAACTCAGGACCTTTGGAAGAACAGCCAGTGCCCTTAACCACTGAGCCATCTCTCCGCCCTCATGTTTCTATTCTTTTAAATGGGAATGACCACACAAATTAACCAAGGCAGCATCTATTAAGTGTTACTTAGAAACAGATTTTAATACAGAAGAGCAGAGGCTCCACCTAGACCAGAAGAACCCAGCATGAAGGGGTGGGGGTGCTACAACTTGTGAGTTCTCTCTCTGGCACCCCACTCTGGCTACACATGTAGCATCATTTCTTGACCCAAAAAATAAAGCAGCAGCTTTTCCTAACTATAGAAATGCTCTATTACCACAATTTTGCAATAACACAAGTAGCATTTCAAACTCTAACCCGTCTTCATTCAAATCATGATTTTCAGCGCTCTTCAGTAAACTAGACTGGTGGCTCACAAAGAGAAACAGGGTTTGTTTCTGTGCTAATTGTATTAGTCACACATTGCTGCACAACAATTTACGCCCAAATTAATCAACTCAAAAAAAAAAAAAAAAAGAACACATGTTCATTACCTCACAGTTTCTTTCTATGGAAGAGACCAGGCACAGCTTAGCTGGGTCTTCGCTTCACGATGTCTCACAAGGCTGTAAGTGAGACATTAGCCTCACACTTGTCATCTCATCTGAAGGCAACTGGGGTGGTCAGCAGTTTTCATTGCTGGCTTACATGCTGGACGTTGGCTGAAGGTTGCCCTCACATCCTTACTGTCTGGCCTTTCTATACAGCAGCTTGCTTTGTTAGAATACTAGGAAGGCCACAGGATCTGCTTGCAAGGTAGAAGCTTCAATCTTTTATAAACCCTGTGATGGAAGTAGCATCAATGGCCATTGCTTCTGCCATGCTATATCCTTTAGATGTAAGTCTCTAGAGTGAGCCAGTCCTCAGGAGAAGGCAATCATGCCAAGGTGTGAAATCCAAGGGGTAGGGACCAGCCCAGGAGATCACCTGGTGAAAATCTGCCCATCACATTTATGCTCTCAGATGGAAAGATCAGGTCCAACAAAACACTTCTTTAAGCATCTTAACATAAAACCAAACCATGTGGTTTCCAAAATATTTGGCTAAGACCTCACGAAGATAAAACAAGGGAGATTAAGAGTAGAGGATTTTAGGTTTGAAAATACCTAAGTCTGATAAAAATATTCCAAGCAAATACAAAAACATTAGCGAAACCTTATGGGAGCACTGGTGTCAGAGCAAATCTCAACAAGGAAGTCACACTTCCTTAACACCAAACAAGGGACTCTCTAGGCAGCCTCCCCTCTCAAAAGGTATTCAACACCAAGAAATCTAGTCTACTCTGGAATCAGTATTTAGTGCCGTCGATGTTTTGAAGACATATCTAATCTGCCCTATGGCTTGTGATTTGCTCTGTGGTATATGTCTCTCTTTAGCAGTTCCCCTACATGATGCTTTAGGATCCATCTCCACCACAGTAGCAAGAAAACTGTGGTAACAATTTCAAACCCTGGCTGACACCCACATTTTTTCTAGGCCTTAACTAACCATAAATTCTCAGATATCTGAGCATCTCAACATTTATTGGTGGTGGCCAGCCAGAGAAACTGCCTCCGGATGACTTCAAATGATTTAATACACTAAGGATGAAACACATACTCAGAAACCCTGGAACAGTCTGTTCTAGACAAATGTAAATGCAGACAAGGATTATCTTAAACCTAAACGTTCAGAACTGGTCTGTACATTTTACCATTCTTCTCAAGAAAACACACGTGTTTTGCTTTCAATAAACTCTGTCCCTGATTCAGTTATAAAAATGTTTGTTTTTACTGCGTTGCATATCAGCTATTTGTTTTGTTTTTTTAGAGGTATATTTAAGGACAAAACTTAAACAGACCTGTACCTAAAAGCTCCCAAACCATAACCATCCATAAAAGCACCTTAGAGTTACCGTGTGCTGCGCAGGCTTGAATACTACCAGGCTTGGGGAGTGAGAAAAGAGCTCACGCGAAATTCCACTTTAACAGCCAGGCAGAAAAGATCCGGGGGCTGATGGAAATGAGGTTGAGACTGCAGACATTTTCCAAACTGTGGATCACCTTAATAACACAGCTCAGTATCTAAAGCAAGGTTCTTACCTCTCTCAGGTGGATGTTTTCCTTCTCCTTCTGGTCGAGAATCACCTCCAAGTGGTTGACCTGAGACTCCGCCTCTGCCATGCGCCGTGTGCGCTCATTGTCATCCTCAAGGCTTTTGGATGGCAACCCCTTGCTCTGCAGCATCTCCAGGAGCTTTTTAATAGACTCATCTCGGGCATTGAGAGTCTGTTTCTGTGTTTCAATTCTCAGCTCCATTTCTTCCAGTGTCTTCCGCAGGAGGAACAGCTCCTTGGCCTGCCGGTCGTGCTCAGCTTGGAGCCTGCGGAAGTTCTCCTCAGTGAGCTCAATGGTGAAGTGCTCCGCTCCTCGGTTGCCACTCTCTTGCTGCAGGAGGTGGTTGAGGTCTCTCTGGGTCCGCAGCTCATCCTGAAGGGCCTGGATGGTCAACTGAAGGTGCTGCAGTGAGAAAGATAGAGCAGGAGAGGAGAAAGGAGAGAAAGTCAACAAAAAGGCCACGGGCCGTCAGCTGCTGCCACACCATGAGGATGGAATGTTAATCATGAGGTCCAGGGGCCAGCCATGAAGTCCTCCACGGTGACTTCAGAAGCATGGGACAGCACATGAAGAGGGGAATTAATTCAGTGATGCTTTCTGAATGTCTCGGGAGAAGAGAAATGTACACACACACAGAAACGGTATATTAGTGTCAACCACAAGGGAAATTGTACATCTACGGTGTTTAATTTAGGAAGGGAAAGGGTTAGAGGGAAACTTCCATGAAACACACCTTCTTAGGCCCACAACACTCCAGACTCAGTATTCCTTGTTTCCTAAGATGTTCTTTATCCATTATTTTCCATGATAAATGCATGTCCATTTAAAAATGAAAATAATAGCATCCACTACGAGCAGACACAAACAAGGACTTTATTTTTTACAAATAAAGCTGTGAACAGGTTTAGTAAACAGGATTACTGCCTCTGCAAGCAAAGGGGAGTAAATGGAGATGCAGACAAACATGTTCAAACACACAAGGAGGTGAGGCTGTGCAGAGCAGAACAAACAAGCTGCAAAGGGTGGACAAACCTTGGTTCTTCTGGCATCCAGTAACTGAACAGCATGGGAAATGAAAAAAAAAAAAACGAAGCAAAAAATCAACACAAAGAAAAGTCCAGTGCAAGCAAAGGATATTTAACATAAAGAACTTAATCAACATAGAGTACCTTCACAGAAGAAAAAAATGAAAAATAAATTCTCATTAAGCCAACACCCATAAGCTACACACAACTCAGAGTATTGATGCTGCTTCAACACAAAAAGAAACAAGGGTGCAAAAGAAAGAAAAAAGAAAAGCCAGTCAAGGCTTGGTTCAATAGCCTTCTCTCTCTCTCTCTCTCTCTCTCTCTCTCTCTCTCTCTCTCTCTC
>CAJQZJ010000819.1:873503-907495 GCA_907164525.1 Lophiomys imhausi | reverse complement strand
TCTCTCTCTCTCTCTCTCTCTCTCTCTCTCTCTCTCTCTCTCTCTCACCCAGCCCCTAGTTTCTGGATGTCTTACCAGAGAGGAAATCACAACACTCTGGAGTACCCAAACATTGTTTACAATCACCACAGCGGAACACAGCAGAGAAAGCAGTTAACAGTTGCAAAAAAGAAACCATTGAATGAAGTCTGTTGGTGAACACATGTCTTCCTCTCCAGCCCAACCTCAGGCTGGTCAGAGGAGCCAACCACAAGCCTGGAGATGTCTTTTGCCAAGGGACATAACAAGAGGCTTCAAAAAGAGCAGTTACTCATTCATTCACAGACACGTAATGCTGCCTGTGAACCAGACCACGACATTAAGCAGATGTATCAAGCTGGACAGAAGACAGGACTCCTGACACTGACAGTGTTGTGAGGCACAGATAATACCATGTCTGAGTTATAGAAATACTGAAATAGTCAACATTTGGACTCTGTCTGAAGTCCTGTGGCTGATACCCATAGATGCTGAGATCTTTCTGAATGTGGCCTCCACCCAGAAGCTAGCCCAAGTATGATGGGCTGTCGGATTATACTCTAGGAGTTCTCATTCCGCCTTCACACATGGGAATGAGAAGTTCCTACAGCACAGGGAGGGGTCTTCTCCTTCTTAGCTGTGTGCCTGAATGCTAGATTACTGATATTTTGTGATACAACACAATCTGATAATTGTAAGTTTCGGGGTCTTTTCCTTTAGTCACAAGACCGTGCAACCGTCAACACTGTTTTTATCATGTGTATCACCACAGAAAGAAACACTGTTCCCTTTAGCAATCTACTTCCCATTTCCTTCCCAAGACCAAAGCCCTGGGAGACAATAATCTTCTTTCTGTCTCTATAAATTTGCCTATGAAAGACATTTCTTATCAGTGAAATCATGAAATAAGTGGTTTATTTGGTTTCATATGCATTCAGAATTTAATACCTGCTTTAGCATCAGAATTTCATTCCTTTCTATAACTGAATTTTATTCCATTTCAGATATACTAAATTTTATTTTTCCAATTACCATCTGGTTTATATACAGATATTCATAGCAGCATTGCTTACATTGACCAAAAAGTACAAATAATTCATATGTCAATCAATTAATCACTGCATAAATGTGATATATCATCAATGAAATATTATTTAGCCATAAAGTGGGGTAATAACAAAAGAATGACCCTGAAAATATTATGCCAGCACACAAGAAGCCAACCACAAAAGACCACAAATAGTGTAATTCCACTTGCAAATAGTGTAATTTACACAGCTCTGCGAATATATGAAAACTGACAATTTGTATTTACAGGGGCAAACTGTAAGATAAATAATTTGTATCTCAATAAAGCTGTCACAGAAAGTATGAAGTAAGCCCACAAGGCTATAGGATCTTTTCCTTCCAAGGCCCCATCTCTAAACCAGTCAAAACAGACTGTACTAGAGTATGTAAACTTTCTGCCCTGCTCTTGGGGGCGTGCTGCAGCTACTGTCTTCTGGTTACTCAGATGGGCTTTGTGTTAGCATGTCTTTGTCCTTTGATGATGGTGTGGGTTTCTGAGTTGATCCAAGTTAATTGGAGACAAATGTAATGAATCGGGATGATGAAAGTGGAAACTTTCCTGAGAGCAATCAAAGACAATGTTTGTTTCTGTAAGTTTTTTTTTTTTTTGTACATGATTCATATATAAGCCAGAATGAAGTTCCAAAACAAATCTGCTGACATGCTCTCATCAAAGGTGTCAATACTGGCAAGATGATAGCACAGGAACTCTCCCTGGGTGGGAAAGGTGTCTATCACCCTGGCCCCCTATTTTCATGTCTACAAAGTAGGGCTCCCTCTAATGCCTATCTTATTCATGAGTGGAAATACTCACAGTACATTGGGTGACAGGTTTAAGGGAAGGAGAGGAGGTCCATTTATCCATTCAGTATGATTTACCGGCTATCTCTCAGACTCATAAAATATAAAACAAGAGGAAGAAAAGTTAGCTCATGTTCACCATGCCTGTAGACAACCAAAGCCACAGAAGAAAGAGTGTGTCATGAAAGTCATGACTGAAAGTCGTATCAGGGAGGCTAAACACACAGAGAAGCTTTCCACCCGGTGAGAGCTATGTAGAGCTCACCACTGAGTGGTGTCTTCAAGGAATGAGAGTCCTCAAGGAACAAAGTTAAAAAAGGAAGAGCCCATGAAAATATCCAGAGCCAAAATAAACCAAACCTACTGAGGAATAGTTACAGAGAAAAATCTGCATAGCACTTAACATCTGCCACACATGGTTCCAAGCTCAAGTCAACCTTCATAAAAGCCTGAAGAGGTATCCACTGTTATGTTCTCCACTTAAGGGGTGAGAATGTAGACCCAAACAAATTAAACAAGTTGTTCCAGCTCCCTCAGCTTGGTAAGGAGCATAGCCGGGTGTTCATCTAGGCCATCTGACCTCCATGGCCCACGTGAAGCACTACAGTACTTGGACTCTGAAGTGTCACAAGTCTTCAGAATGTGTCAAAGGAGAATGGAGTAGGATGGGTGCAGCAGATAGGCAGACACTTAGAACAGTTGTAGCATTTCTCACAATTAAGAATCAGCCATCCTAGCCAGGTTGTTTGTAGAAAAGGTAGATGAGACAGATGCTTATAGGACGGACGTACAGGCCATTAAGAAGCAACACTTTTCAGAGGGAGGAGGAATAGAGAGACCCGGAGGAGTCAAGATCAACACATGAAGATCAACAGATCCAACTAACCTAAGCCCCAAGAGGCTTACAGCTACTGAAACACTAATCAAAATAAGAAGAAAGAAGCTTAGACTTGACCTAGACTCCCCTATACAAATAGAGGATAGGCAACTTGGTCCTCATACAGATCCCTTAACAAGTAGAGGTGGGTGGTCTCAGTCATGGACTTTGTTACCTGTTAGTGGGACACTTTACTGTAGCAGAGCTGCCAAGTAGGGCCCCAGAGCAAGAGGAAGCTCTTAGCCCTCATGTGACTGATGAACTGAGGGAGGCTGATATGTGGGGGCCTCCCACACAGGAAGAATAGGATAGGGGGGGGGGGGGGGAGGGGGGGGGGGGGGGGGGCCCGGGAGGGGAGGAGGGAGGGGGCTATGATTGAGATGTAACTTGAGTTAATAAATGATATTAAAAAAAAAAGAAGCAATGCTTTTCAATTAGTCTATTAGTCACAAAATAAGTTTGGCATGAGAAAATACAATCTGATACTCAGCCTAAACTTCAGTTAAAAAAATGTCTCCAGTCCATGTTTACATTTCATTTTCATTCTAATGATTTTTAATTTTAATCATTAAAATTTCATTTTAATGATAATAAGTTCAAACTTGTTTCTACACAAAGGATTTTTTTTAGCAAAATGTATATACCTGGTAAGTCTTGATCATTTTTCAAGTTCAGATCCTTGAAGACACAGACTATGAAGACATCTCAATTGTTCTGAATTTTCTCTCCCACCCCCAACTCTGTCTCTTTCTCCTTCTCTTTAATTACTCTATCTTTAAGAAACTCAATTGGGACCAGCAAAATGGCTCAACGCTAAAGACTCTTGCCTCTTAAGCCTGGAAACTTGAGTTTGATCCCAGAAAGCAACATAAGGGCAGAAGGTAAAAATCAAATTCACAAGCCGTCCTCTGACCTCCAAGACCACACTATCGTGTGCATGCATACACACAGATACTATAATAAAAATAACATTAAAAAAATAACTCAGTGTCAAAACTTCGCCAGATAGTCTAATCTCAGGTGAGATATTTAACATAGACAAACTCAATTCTAAAATGCAAGCACGCACTTGATAACAAATCATGAGCTAAAAACAAAAGCCTCCCAGGTTCCATGTTAGCTTATTTTACAAATGAGAACAATAAATGTATACAGGTTAAGTGAGAAGCCCAAAAGGACACACCCACACCCCTAACAAAGATAAAATCTTCACTTCAGGGATCCTGGACTTGGGACTGGGAGAGCAGACAAAAAAGGTGTGACTCCAGACTGTGACAACCTAGGTTGCCAATGTGTGTCCTATAGGAAAGATGGGACATAAGCTTAATCACTTCACCTTACAGTACTGGCCTTACCCAGTCCTTAAACAGCACGGGATACCGCAAGGACAGCTCACATAAGACCATCTGTCTAAGGAATCTGACTGGGTGGCTGACACCGACAGAACAAGCTGCCCCAGACAAAACTGTCCTCCTAGTCCTCACCAGAGAAACTTCTTTGTGCAGTGGATGGTGGCTAAGACAGAAACTCAAAACTAGTCAAAGTGCAGAGAATAAATGTTTGTGGAGTGTGGGACATCTGTCTCATGCCTGCTCCCCAAGGCTTGGGGAGCATCACGGAAGAGGAGGCAGAAAGACTGTAAGAGCCAGCAGTCAGGGAGGATCAGAACGAAACAGTGTTTTCTGGGCACTTCAGGACCACTGCACTGAAGAACTGACTGACAGCAGCTGCGGGTGCCTGCACGAGACCTTCATGAGATCAACTCAGTCAACACTAGCATAGGTGGAGGAGAAGCTCATCTGAGGAATAACTGACAGTCAATGGCTGCGAGCAATATGAATTGGACTCAGTGACTTGTCCTTTTAAGGATGGGAGGTTGGAGGGGGGGAGGATTTAGGAGGTGTGGCGGCTTGAGTAAGAATGCCCCCTTATGGTCATCTATTAGAATGCGTATTCACCAGGTTATAGCACTATTTGAAAGGAGTAGAATTAGGAGGTGTGGCCTTGTTAGAGGAAGTGTGCCACTGAGGGTGGGCTTTGAGGTTTCAAAAACTCACACCAGGCCCAGTGCGCCATCTCTCTGTCTCTCTCTCTCTCTGTGCCCATGAATCAGGATGCAAACTTCTCAGCTACTTCTGCTGCACCATGTCTGCCCATGTGCCCCCATGCTCCCCATCGTGATGATAGTGGACTAACCTCTGAAACTCTAAGCCAGTCCCAACTAAACGCTTTCTTGTAAGAGTTGCTTTGGCCATGGTGTCTCTTCACAGCAATAGAACAGTGGCTAAGGCAGGAAGAGTTCAAAATATATTCTGTATGTATGACGTATGAAATTCTCAAAGAACTCATTAAAAATACTGTAGGCCTCTGTCAAAGCTACAGTACCTCTTCTAAGAGTCAGAAGTCAGGAAAACAGTGGCCAGTGTCTAGTTCTCTAGTACTCGTACCCTTCAGTCTCTTCAGTTGAAATCTTCTACTCTTCAACCTTAAAGACTCCCTTTGTTTAAGTCAGTTGCTGGCTGAGTAACTATGAGCCTGTTACAGGTCCATCTCTTTGAAATCTCCTCACCATCGTGATGGTTGCAACTTCCCTAGGCCTTCCACTATATTACTCATTAGAGAGAAAAGCCCGTCCAGTGCCCTTCTTCATCAGGACAGGGGAGCCCCTTGTTTTTCAACCTTGGGCCTGGGTACCAAACATCTTACCTAACCTCCTTCTAGTACAAAAGTGCATGCATTGGACAAGGATGCAAAATTCTTTTACTCAACCATCCTCATTCTAGGTTCATTCTCCAGATGCCCACGGAGAATCAAAGCTCAAAAGGCAAGCTCCTTTCCTTATGGCCTCCCACTGGAAAGACCTTAGAGAGAAACAACAGCTATTCCAATGGAAGTCCAGGCTACTGGCTGCAGTCATTTGCTAGAAGTACAAGTAGACTGCACCATATGTACCCTGACATGTGTGTCCTTTAACCAGTCCCTTTTTAACCTTTCTTCCTACTTAGTTATAATCTTTAAACTCTGCCCTGCATAGAAGAGACCAATATCACTTCAGTCCATAAAAGAGGGGTGTCTTAAAGGACACATATCAATGCCATGGGAGCTAACTAACTTGGTAGGTCCAGTTTATTTCTAATCTCAAGCACACAGAAGTTCAATGACACTATCCCAGGATGATGGGGGAAGTCATACCAATTTCTTTTTCTGGCCTCGTTACATTGTCTGATACATGGTCCCATTACACTATAGCTAAATGAAAGTACATCCCCCTTCAAGCATAGGTAGGCATACACACATACATACACACAAGAAAAACAAAAGAGAGGTAGGATGATCATGGGGGGAGGGAGAGAGAGAGAGATAAAACTCACATGCACACAAAAAAAAGTCTAATCCCTCTCTTACAAGAGCAAATGCCAATACCAACAGTGAGCAGGAGAAGGTAACTGAGGCAGAGAGAGCATGCTTACATTTCCCATCATGCACAGGTTTTCACAGGGTATAGAATGGTCTCAGGTAGCTTAGCCCGTCTTGATCCCTGAAGAAGAAAACCAGAACCCTTTTGGCAGTACAGAAGAGCAGAAAGCAAAGCCACCGTTGGAGACAAAAATACTTCACAACATGAACAATTAGGAGAAAATTATCAAAGACACTAGGAAAATCCCATGACTGGATAATAGAGCACAGGTAATGTTTTTTAAATGTTTAAGTATACAAATGAGTATTTTTGAAAGAAATGGTAATGAGCCAAAGATGTAAAAGTGATACTCAAATGAACTAGCAGATTTGAAAAAGAATAAAATTATGTGTAGTAGAGAAAAATACAGTATTATAAAAGAAAGCTTCATAGATGAATTAAGATAAAACAGGGAAACTAGTGGACAAAAGCCCAGTGGAGATGCTCCAAAAAGCTATTGGTTCTTTGAAAAATCTAATAAACATGTCAAAAATCACAAAACACAGGGATATTCAAAAGATAGCATGCAAATGATTTTGTATTTCTATTTTTACTTTTGTTTTGCTTTGTTGAGACAGAGTCTCACTCCATAGCCTAGAATTCACTATGTAGTGTAGGCTGGACTTGAACTCACAGAGATCCACCTGCCAAAAATTGCCAATGTTGATGAAAGAGACAAATGACTAGAAAAGTATCTTCAAAAAGAGGAGCAGAAATACAGAGACTCTGAGAGGAAGAGAACACCACATAAAGATCCACAGAACCAATCAGTCTAGACCCCTAGCAGCTTACAGAGGAAACACTAACCAAAATACCTAGGCCCCCCCCCCCGCCATACATATATAGATGAGAGACAACTTGGTCTTCATACAGATCTCTTATCAATTGGAGGGGGGATGGTTTCTGTCATGGACTCCCTTGCCTGTTAGTGGAACACCTTACGCTTGCTAGGCTGCCAGGTCTGTCCCCAGTGCAAGAGGAAGCTCTTAATCCTCATGTGACTGATGGTCTGAGGGGGGTTGATATGTGGAACCCTCCCCCATCACCCAAGGAGGAGAAGAGGTAGAAAGGGAAGAGAATTGGTGGGTGGCACTGGGAGGGGAGGTGGGGGGAGATGATTGAGATGTAGCTTGAATAAATAAGTAAATATTGGGGGAGAAAAAAAATATCTTCCACAATCTAATTCTAGAAGAAATGGGGAGTCTGATAAGTTCTGAAGCTATTAAATAGTGGTTTAAAATTCTTTCTCTTAAAAAGCCCAGGTTGCCGGGCGTGGTGTCACGTGCCTTTAATCCCAGCACATGGGAGGCAGAGGCAGGAGAATCTCTGCAAGTTCAAGGCCCGCATGGTCTACAAAGTGAGTCGAGGACAGTCAGGGCTACACAGAGAAACCCTGTCTCAAAAAAAAAAAAAAAAAAAAAAGCCCAGGTAATTTCAATTTATGCGCTCTTTTTGGAGAATCTCCCAGCTCATCTGTCAAGACTTGACTGGCTTGACACAAAAACTGACTTTTCCTCGAACATGAGGAAAGCAACCTATGGTCAAACTTCACACTTAGACCATGAGTACTACTCACAAAGAAAGTCAGACTTCCAAAAGAAATACAGAACATTTAACCTAGTCACCTTTTAGGAAAAAAAACGAATATCGTAATTTAGTCTCAGACAAACTTTTAATGTAAAACACAATGACAGAGAAAAGAAGAAAAAATACATCATCAGCTCAAGATATGGTCATTCATGTTTGTGTATAGTCATTCATGTTTGTGGTTTTTAAAGCTGACCAAACTAGGAATAAAGAGAACCATTCTTAGAGTGTACATTCACTGTATACAGGGAATGAATACTTAGTATAAGTGATAGAAGAATTTCCATTAAAATGAAATGAAGTCATGCCCACTGGCAGCACCACCTAGACATCATTCTCCTGGAGGCTTGAGTCAAAACTGAAAGACTAGAAACTAAGTATTAGAAGAATTGAAGAGGGAATAATTCTAGCATTATCAACTACAGAAGTGGTTATAAACTTAGAAACATCAAAAGAATCTATAAATTATAGGAAATACAAATACTTTCCTGATGTTGGAAGAAACGATAAAAAGAATACTTTCCTACTAACAGCAAATGACAACAGGAAAAAGAAAAAAAAAAAAAAACAGAATATAGCCAGGAGAAAAAAATAGGTAAATTTGACAATATTAAAGCAGGAATTTCTGTTATACAAAAGACACTGTAGAGTGAAAAAAACAAGCCATAAAAATGAGAGAGATTGTTGTTCATAAAATGCCAAAAGATTATTACCTACAATATATAATCCTATAAATTCAATAAGAGCAACAGAAAAATGCAAGAAAAGTCAGGCCTGGCAGTCTCATGGCCTTAATCCCAGCATTTGGGAAGCAGGGAAAGACAGATCCCCAGAGTCCAAGGATGTCTGTTCTACATAGTGAGTACCAGAGAAGCCAGAGCTATACAGTGAGACCTTGTCTCAAACGGGAGGGGAGGGAAGGAGAGTCTCAGTGGTTAAGAAAGCATACTGCTCTTCCAGAGTACCTAAACTAGATGTCCAGCACCCACATTTGGCAGCTCACCCACTACTGTCTGTAACTCCAGCTCCAAGGGATCCAATACTCTCTTCTGGCCTTCACAGACACCCACTCACATACAGGGAGGAAGGTAATGTAGTGTGTAGCAGCCTAGGTTCTAGAGCAGCCTGTCTAATCCTAGCCAGATCACATCCTTGCTGTGTGACACAGAATCCATTTATTAGCCTGAGTCTGCCTTCTCATCCATAAATTAGGGGCCTACTTTACATCACTGAGTTCAAATAAAATGTTCTTCCCACAGCAAGTGTGAACTAGACCATACTCTCCATATACCAGCAAGGCCCGTCTCCACATCCTCCCACATACCCTCCATAGTTGAATTAGAGGCCAGGGTCAAGGCACTAGAACATGTGTAGGCCCTGGGGGAGAAGCACATTGACGACTAGCATTGAGACAAGAAGCTACCTTACAAAGTGAGTAGTGAGATAAGATCTCATAAAAGTGACGTTTGGCTAGGAAATCATTCTTCTCCTCTCAAGATCACACTGTACAAGTACAGTTCAGCGAGAAAGGTATGGACTTTAAGACAAATTGACCGAGATTTTCCCATTTACCATGGCTCCCCTAAACTAACATGGACCTTTCCATAAGCCATAGTTTGGCCAACTGTAAGATGCGAATAATTGTTTGGGTATCACAGTATTTATTATTCAAAAGATTCAGCAAGACTCTGTTTTCTTCTAGACACAGAGTGAAAATCAACATCCGATACTGATGACAACACAGTCAAAAAACAAAGACCAGAAATCCGCTGTACTTCCTTAGCAGGTCACCAAGACATCAAGTGCCCTTGTATTTTTACGAGATTGCGTTTAATCCTGTTTCCCAATGTAGGCTCCCTGGACCAGCCTTTCTCCAAGTTGCTGACATGTTTACTTTGAGGCTGTGCTGGAAGTGGCAGTTACATTATCAATAAAATGTACTCATTTCTTCCTTTCACAGTATCAAATAGTCACACACGAAATACTTTCTCAAAGACGGTTGCTAATTTCCCCATACTGAAAAGTGCAGTACTGTTACATGGAGCATACAATAGTGGATGAGATACAAAAGTAAAGATGAGAGGAGAAGGTTAGCTATCCCACCAGTTAGTCAGCACAGGGCCACAGTGTAGGCGAGGCCTGGCCTCCAGGCCTCTCTGTGGTCAGTATGGGCCGTAGTATCCTTGACATGAGCTCATTCTGTCCAGTTCTCTCCCTCAAATGCTGCATGTTTGCCAGCTCATTCATCTGACAGCACTGCTCTGAAGCTGCCAGCCCTGTGTCCACCCCATGAGAGGATAAATTGGGGTGGCTTAGAGCCTGTCACTGCAGTCACATAGTTACCAGATATGGGCCAGTGTCTAAAATTGAGGTTTCCTCCAGCCAACTCTAAAGTCTCTCAACTCAAAAAAGAAAAAATCACAGAACTTCATTTTACACAACTCCCATAAGCTCCCATATTCAGTTCTTTTTTTTTTTTTTTTTTTTTTACGAAAAAGGAACAATGAAAATACAAGAAACTAAACCATACTCAAGTTTATATGGAAATAAGGAAGGGAGACATACACTACGTGAGCCAATGTTTAGAAGGCCAACTTCCAAAAGCTACTGGAGTCAGAATTTAATCCAGATTTTAGAATGTCTAAAACACAAAAAGGTAAATAGAATGAAAATATAATTATATATGTATGATTTGCATGGAACACACAATTATTTAAATAGGGACTAGCCAGATGTTTAGAATCTACTGTGTTTTATCCCCAAACATGGAAAATATGAGTTCCTGGCAGATTTTTTAAAAATTTGTGACCTTAAGCTCTTTTCCACACTGTGGGGGGAAAAATGATAAAGTTTTTGCACTGTAAAGAAGTTTAGGTCTCCATTGCAATGAAAACTGTCTCCAAGCTATATAAAAATATGAACTGGCTTATACCCAGAAATCTTTAAATTTCTTCTTTTTTAATAAATCCGCACTCATTCTCAGGCAAGGATTTAGCATGACTCTTTCAAAGAAAACAGAATCTCTCTGCAGACCACTTGGCCTGCTCTCCTTCTCTTGTGACTTTATTTTCTTATTAATCATTTTCCAGTTTGTCTCTAATTTTTAGGGAAGGTTCTCTGATCCTTCTCTCTGTAATCCCTTTATAGGATGCACAACATTCACTGTGGCTCCAAACCTTCCCTGGGCTAAGCCATGTGTGTGAAAAGACAGACAGGAGACCAACTAGAAATATGTGCACACACTGGCCGAAGGGTTGGCATGCTAAGAAGGGTATGAAGAAAAGAATGTTCACATACATGAATCCAGGGCCTCTCTTTTGGTGTAGAACACTCTAAGGAAAAACACGGGTAGCTGAACAAAGCAGCAGGACCCTGGGATCCTCACACAGACATGGTGTCTGTAACTGATGATCGTAGAACCCACTTTGTTGGATAGGTGACATTCAGCCAAGATTTATAACAGTGAGAACAGAATAAATGGGAAAGTCTGCCTCTCTAAGCAAGAAGAAGTTCCGGTTTTTATTACTCACCAATACTCTAGGGTGACATACTACTGGAATATTACACTGAGTTTAGATTTGAGGATTCATGTTCTAATTATAGCTTTGCATCCAACTAGTTATATGGTCAGGGAAAATTCACCAATCTTGTCTCTTGAGAGCAGGGCAGAAGAACAGATTTTTATTTCTGAATCTACCCACCCATTACAGCCGATGTTGCTTTCAGCAAACTACTAGAGCACTTTAAGTATTAACTCTTCATCCATAAATAAAACGCAATAATTTTAACTAACTTAGAGTTCCTGCAAAGACTACATGAGAAGCCTGTTGAGTAAGCAAGCATAGTGATTCCCATAAAACACGAAGCATGGGGTCTGGCACATAAGGAATAGTGTCATTATTTTGAGATAGTGGTGGCTAAAGGCCCAGAATATTGAAATTCTTTTTCTTCCCTCTATTTAAGCAAGAAACAGAGATGGGCCTACTGAACATAAATTTTAAATCATCAAACAAATGCAACAGTGGAAACAACACACTAAGCACTTTGGCATTTTCTTAAATAAGGGAAAACAGGAAACAGTTGTTTTAAGACCAACTCAAAGAATGGATGTAGTTGATTTCCCATTAACTGGCCTGCATATAATTCTACAAGGGGTTCTCAAAAATACCAACCATTCCTGTTTGGAAGGTCAAATTATTTTTCTAGTATTATCCATAACATATAAGCAACTATAGGACAATAGCATCCCCTACTGTCAATACTTCCCAACCTAAGTTAAAAAAAAAAACTGACATTTTGGGAATTTGGTACAGCTGTAGATGGACAACACAAAACCATCTTGATGGTAATTTTGGAGGATTTATTGTCTCATAATGCTTCGTCTGGGCTTTTTTATTTTCCATGTGGGTCTTTTGCTTATATATTATGGTTTCTGGTCTTGTGTCTATATGGGATTTGTATGTGTGTATGTGTGAGTGTCTATGTGTGTGTGTGTGTGTGTGTGTGTGTGTTTCTTGTGCTTTTTCTTTGGTTCTCTTTTCTGTTTCTTTGTTTTTATTTTTAGATGACTGTTTTCTGGAGAGAGAGAGAGAGAGAGAGAGAGAGAGAGAGAGAGAGAGAATTTGAGTAGCTGGGGAGGCAAGAAAGACCTGGAGGGGTTGAAAGAGCAGAAACCATACCAGAATATACTGCATGGGGAAAATGTATTTTCAATTAAAAAAAAAGAAATTGGAATTTTTTTACTGAGTTTGAAAAAACAATCTCAAATGTGTAATATAGTGCTAATAGCTAAAAAAAATTATACTATTAACAGTAAGAGTCACACGCAATCATAAGGTGGCACTTTGGTTTAATTGCTTAGCAAATCTTTTCAGATAGCACTTACAAATCTTATTGCCCCTTTTTCCTGTTCTTCTCTTCACTACCTCACAGCATGTTTTTTTTAACAAACTACCAAATACCTAAGTACTTTCAGAATAGGTAAAAAGGTTTATCTAGATTAATGTCAAATGCCTGGATAGATAGTAATACCATCTACCCTAAGTCACATGGATACCATGTGGATACTAAACTCTAGTCTCTTCTACTCAAAATTTTAATGAGGAGAGATTTTCCCTGAGTACCACGGTGACTCACTACTTCTTGGGTTGCTCCACCTCTGGGAGAGGAGAGGAAAGATATCCACACCACTTAGTGTCCTCCTCAGACCAGCAGCGTTAACTGGTAAGCTCTTAGCCCTGCCTCACATGCTGAATCAGAATCTGCAATTATGGGATGGCCCCTGGGACATCTGTAGGCTCACAAAGGTTTGAGAAATGGTGTTTTCAACCTTACTATTTCTTTAAGCAAAGTTCATTTGCTTAACGATGGGAAAGGAACACACAAGGAGCACAGCAAAGTGATGTGACTCATTAAGCCAAAGTAAACTGTGAGTGGCGTCCCCGACATGGGGACAACAAGACAAGGTACATGAGGAGGGTCATCTGCTCTTTTACTCAGCCACTATTGAGGTGTCTGTTATTTGATAGTTATGTGCCAAGATTCCTTTTCCAGTCAAAGAAGAAATCCTACCAGCTTAACTTATATAAATGTAAATACAATTGTAAAACAGATATGACATGTAATTGTATATATTCATCATTTATTTTAGGGAATGTAGAAATATGTTAAATTTAATTCTTTACTGCTATTTGTTGTCATTATTTTTTTTTGTTTGTTTGTTTTTCGAGACAGGGTTTCTCTATTTAACAGCTCTGGCTGTCCTGGACTCGCTTTGTAGACCAGGCTGGCCTCGAACTCGCAAAGATCCGCCTGCCTCTGCCTCCCAAGTGCTGGGATTAAAGGCTTGCGCCACCACCGCCCGGCTGTTGTCATTATTATTTAAAAGATAATCTGAGTGGAGCTTTCAAACAATCATCAGAAATGTCAATACTGCACTTAACATTTGCTCTTTTATTCATTTTATTCTGCCTTTAAACAGAATCTCTGTGTGCCTCTCTGTTGTCTTTGTGGAAATTTTAGTGACTGGAACAAAACATAAAGAGGCAATGTTGAAACATCTTTAAATTATAACTGAAGAATGTACCAGGCAGACAAAAATATACTTACAAACAAAAATTTATAAGTAGCCTAAAAACTCCAACTCTCTAAGAGTTTTCCATTTTTATTAACGCACTAGAATTGAAGGCCAGTATCCTTTCCTCTGGTATGAAAGTAAGATACTTACCATTGTTTCCCCAAAATGTCTAAATATTTAATATGCAAACATTTAATGAATATGCATGCAGATATGTATATATGTGTAGAGAAAAAGAGAACATGAATATATGAATGAATGGAATAAAATGAATGAACCATACCCCATGTGAGCTTTAATATTGTCTACTCGAAAGGACTTAGAACCACCAAGGAGACAAACTTCTTAGCACTTTTAAGGGCATTCTAGAGAGGTTTAACTGAGGGAAGACTGACCCTGCATATGGATGGCACTATTCTATGACCGGGGATCTGGACAGAAAAAGAAGAGGAGGAGGAAGAAAAGAAGACAAAGAAGAAGTAGATGAAAAAGAAAAAAAGGAGGAAGAGGAGAAGAAAGAAGACAGGAGGAAGAAGAAGAGTTCTGAAGATGGAGGGGGAGAAGGAAGAAGAAAAGAAGGAAGGAAGGAGGAGGAGGAGGAAGCTGAACACCAACATTCTTCTCTCTCTCTCTCTGCATCCTAACTGCAAAAGTAACATGACCTTCCTCTGCCATGGCTTCCTCAACATGATAGGTTGAATGACTTCTTACACTGTGGGCCAAATAGATTTTTTTTTCTTATAAGTTGTTCCTGTGGGTATTTTGTCTTAGCAATGAGAAAAGTAACTTATATAACACATGAAAAAAAGGCCAATATGTCCTAAGAATGTAATATCAATTGACAAGAAGGAACCTAAAGCAAAGAGCTCACTGCTAGGTGTATGGAAGATGAAGAATGACTGCAGGCTATCCATAATACTCAAACGCAGGGAATTAACTTTGTGTACTTTTAAACTTTGTATACTTTGCAGGAAAGAGTCCAGGCCTCCAGCTTCAGCAGCCAGGCCCGGTTGCTTCAAGTTTTGCCTCTGGCTCCCCCTACATCTCTCCCTGGGTGCCCCCTCTTCAACTCTGCAGCTCCCCTGGATGCCATTCCTGGTGGTCCCTAAAAGGGGTGCTGGGATCTTCAGGCTCTACTGTTGGCCCCTCTACACCTCCAGACAGCAACACTTCAGGGTTCCAGAGCAGCTGAGGCTAAATCTCCATGTCTCTGAGACCTGAGATCAGATGCCTGGGGGCGGTAAAAAAAAAAAAAAAAAAAACCCTGGGAAGCTGGAGCCAGCAGCACCTGAGTCTTCAGTTACTGATGCTGCTGACAGGGAACTCTGGGAAGGGAGGTGTGTCCAACTGGAACTAGTCTGTGACTGCTCTCTCCATCTCTGTGGTAACAATGTATAAACTAGCCATTCCACCAGACAGGGAGCTTTACATGGTCTGGCACTGTCAGTCAGGGAACGGAACTAGAATTTGACCTCTAAGTATCAGTTTATAGTTTGGTTAAGGAAAGTTGTTTTATCTTGAGTTCAAGTTTGTGGAAACCCCCTAAGGCATGAGTTAATAGGCCCCTCCCCCACACTTCTCTGTCAGTTTCAGCCTCTGTCACAAAGGCCATCTCCAGTGGGACCCCGCCCAGATTTATGCTAATTTTAGGTGAACAAGACCTACCAATCCCTAAGCTGCCCCAAGTTCATGACTTGAAATCCCACCAATCCTCACTCTGAAAATCTCTGCCCTGGAAAATTCTGTCCCCTCAAAAATCCTAAAGGCTGTTTGCCCAGCTCTCTGGTAATAGTTTTCCCAAAAACAACTTATATACTTGAACCTGAACTTTAGTTAATATTAGTCTTTGAGTTGAAAGCATAAACAGTTAAGTCAGAAAGGAGAGCATGGGAAAGAGAGTACATCATGCCTTTGGGGGAAAAAAATGAGGCAACGAAAGAAGAAAATGGGACACAGCAAGAATCTCTGAGAGAAGCATGTGACTCTTTTTCAATAACTCCTTCCAAACTGAAAACACCCAGGGCAGAGGGCACAGCAGGGACACCTGGCTTAAGCCAGATGTCCACCATGGGTCCATCACTTGTGGCAGCTGCCAGTGTCCCTCACAAGCAGCTACTCCAAGAGTAAGGTCAGTAGAGAGGGCAAGAGGAATCTATAACAATTGCTGGTACAGTTGTGAGCTTTTCAGGATGCTATGGATGATGCTGAATAAGAGAGTTCTGGGTGTGTCTGTTGAAATTATGGGATTCCTAGAGTAATATATACAAAGGTCTGGTCAAATACAGATAAACCACTTTACCTTCTGACTTTCAAGACGACTTAAAGAAATAATGCAACATTCAAACCTATAAAGACTTGATTAATTTGGGAATTATATCCCAAATTAGGAACACTGATTTTGACTCAGCCTTGAGTCAGGCTCTAGTCAGTCCCTCACTAGCTGTGTGATCAGACACTGGCAGTTTTCTTCTCCTGTCAAAATCTGATAATAATCCAAACATCTTGCAGAACCATGATATAGTTAGTGGATAGTTCACATGCCCAATACCTAAGACTGCAGCCAAAATGCAGCCATCATTTTAAAAGCCACCATTATCATAGAAAATCTAGGTTACAACCATCCCACAATGCCATGGGAAAAGAATGGATCTGGAGTAGAAAACAACAACCCAAAACATGAAATCACACATGTCTGTGTCCTATATAAAATCTTTCAACTATACAAACTTTTTAGTCTGGCCATTTTAATTGCTAACCTAAAGCAAATTTACACAATAATTTGCAGTTTCAAAAGAATAAATCTGATTTTTGCTTCCAAAGAGACAACAATGTAACAATAGAACTAACCTCTAAACATTGCCAGTTGCAGGGATCAGAAGGAAACGTCACCTTGCTTACAGGAGGATAAACTTTTGTGTGTGTGCAAAGTCCTAGTTGCAAATCACAGGCACCCAGCATGCAGGGCACCGCTCTTCCCCATTCTTCCAGTTCTTCCGGCCCATCTTGTTTGACACTGAAAGCCAGAGGCATTCGATCACCACATAATTAGCATGGAGCATGTGCAACAGGCAGACTTCCACGCTACAGCCAAACATCTCTGAGCCAGATGCATCCCCTCCACCACACAGCTCCCACAACCACACTCTGAACCCCTCATTGCTTGCCAGAGACTTTGAGACTTGGGGACTTGGAACAGATGATTCATTCCAACCAGGATGAAGTAACTTCTCTCTGAAATGGTTTCTCAGAAAACACCTTTAGGGAAGTTTTTGTGGCTCACCGTTCTTCCACCTAGGAGCTTAAAGACTTTACAGTGGGTTTAGAGGGAAACGATGTGGAATACATGTCAAGAATTAAGGGGCCACTTTGGAACCTGGAAAAGAAAACAATGTCACTGAAGATCACTGTTACAATTGATGGAGCCGGAGACAAGAAGAGACGAGAACAGTTCTTTCACAAATGCCAGGACAAATGAAATATGGCTAAGAGGTGAGATCCCTTGATGATAACCTTACATTTTTACTTCATCTGGATAATTTTGTACCTATTGATTATGACAAAAGATATCCTTAGTGAAGATTTAGAAACCATGTATGTATGCATCCATGAGCACATACAGATTTCATGTGCCTTAAGATTCCTTTTCAAATCTTTAAAATACTAAGAGAGAATAAAATTTTCCCCAAAATACAGTTAAAAGTATTTTTAAACAAGGCCTCAAAAGTCCTTTCATCTATGAATATTCTTTTTGTTTTATAATTCATTTGAGACCTTTAAAGTACAGAAAAAGGGAGAATGGCTTTCAACTGTAAGTCTGGAACAGAGCTAACCCAGCAAGTCCAAGAAGGATATAAAGGATCTAAAAGTGCAGACTCGGCCGGAGCCGGAACAATAGTTGCTGAACTGAAGATGAGTTGGAACCAAAGCAAGCTCTTACTCACTCCAGGTCCTGCAGACATTCTTCCTAGTAAGATGAACTATTGGTCCTGGGTTACATAAATTCCAATACACTAGAGCCCTCCCCATGCTACAGGGAGGCCAAAGGCCTTCCTGAACCCACACATCTGCACTCCATTTAAAATGGAGGATTGGCCTCGTCATTGTTCAGGTCTTTACCTGTGAACTAAAAGCAGCTTGCTGCACAAAGCCCTAGAGATCAGGGTCTGCAAAATAAGTGATTTTTTTTCTCTTACTCTATCTTTGAACATTTTATTTCTTCAACTCAAAAGTCTAGAGGGAGATAAGTAAGAATGTGAAGAATTACAGGTTTTATGGTTATAGAAAGGAAAAAGTAAACACATGCAAGTGCAGTGTCTGCAAAACACACATCGCTTATCCCTTTAAGAAAGCTTTTAAATGACATTTTTTTTTTTGAAATCACGTTTTTAAAAGGCTGGAGACGTAGCTAAGTTGATAGAGTGCTGGCCTAGCATGTATGAAGCCCTGGACTCATCCTCAGCACCGCATAAACAGGGAGTGGTGTGCACACCTGTAATCCCAGGATGAGGGAGAATCAGAAGTTCAGGATGCTCTGAAGCACACAGGCCAGTCTGGAACACTTAAGATGCTGTCTCAGTGGAGAGGGTGTCAGTGTTAGGTGAGGGGTGAGGACTCTGCACCAAACTATATCCCTAGACCCTTGGGGTTGGGGGGGGGTTGTTTGTTATTTGGTTTTTGCTTTTCAGTTTGAGACCGAGTCTCAAGTTCCAAAGCTGACTTTAAACCTGATCATCATGCCTTAGTCTTCCGAGTTTCTGGGAGTGCAGGCCTGCACCACCAAACTGAACAGGAAGTATCTTTGTTTTAATTTAATGGTAATATACAAAATGAAATTATGTGGAAAATAAGACATGGCATTTCTTTGTGCTGATAACTTACTTCAATCACTCAGTCAATGTGTGTATGTATGTATGTATGTATGTATGTATGTATGTATGTATGTACGTATGTATTGCCAACCATAGTAATGTCACCTTTAATCCCAGCACTCAGGAGGTAGAAGCAGGCAGAGTCTCTGTGAGGTAGAGGCCAGCCTAGTCTACACAGCAAGTTCCAGGACAGCCAGGGCTGCATAATGGGGCCCTGTTTCATCTCCTATGTCCCAGGTATAATGGCACAAAACTAGGTTTGGGGATTACAACAGTGGGAGGGCAATATAGTTAACTTTATAGAACTGAATATCTAAAGAAAGAAAATGAGGCTACCAGAACACAATAGTACAGTATATTAATAAATGATAAATGCACAAATAAATAAAACATGAACATAGTAAGAGAGTAGACACTCAAACATGTCAGAAGGTGTTAGTTTACTGTGGGGTGGTAAGCACTTGGCCATGCTTTCTCTAGTAATATCACATTTATTTCAGCAAAGACCTGAAGGGAGAATGATGTTTTCACAAAACAGTTTATGTATATTTGTCACAAAGATTGTTAAGGGCTTAAAAGAATATTTTGATTCTATTTTAAATACTTATATACTACTGAAATGTTAAAACTCCACAAAGCGCCGGGCGTGGTGGCGCACGCCTTTAATCCCAGCACTCGGGAGGCAGAGGCAGGCGGATCTCTGTGAGTTCGAGGCCAGCCTGGTCTACAAAGCAAGTCCAGGACAGCTAAAGGATATATAGAGAAACCCTGTCTCAAAAAAAAAAAAAAAAAAACTCCACAAAGCCATTTCAATACTTCATATACTGGTCAACTTTTTTTTAAATAAAGGGCACTGAATTAATCATTTTTCTATCTCTGTGACAAAATATCATGAGCAATAGTAACTTATAAAATAAAGAACTGGGGGGCTTACAGTTCCAGAGGGGGTACACAGTGGTAGGGGAGGCCTGCCAGCAGGCACCAAGACCAGGAAGCTGGGAGATCATATCTCAACTACACAAAGGAAGGAGGGAGGAGGGAAAAAGGGAGGAAGGGAGAGAGAAAGGGAGGGGGGGGACAAAGCTACAACCTTTCAAAGCCTGTGCTTCTTCCTCCAGTGAGGCTCCACCTCTTAGCATTTCCATAACGTCCCAACCAGTGCCACCAACTGAGACCAAGAGTTCAAATGCTTGAGCCTGTGTGGGGGGACATAAGCCACGGGCACAGAGACCTGTTTAGAACAGAAGGGCAGCCTGCAAGGACCGGAGAAGGCAGGCAAAGAAACCAGTGAGAAAGGTCCAGGGCCAGCACAAGATAAAGAGGTTGTGGGGCCGAGATGCTCCCCTCTCCAGCAATGAGACACAACAGAGGACTACGGACAACTGGGAAAAGCAGGGAAAGACAAAAGCGCCCAGGGTATGAGTGAGTACAGTGAGAGACATTCAGAGGGCAAAACCCAAGAGGAAGAAAAACCAAACTGCCAAGTGGAGCTGAAGGTTGCTGCCAAGAGGATAGGTGGGTTAAGGAGGTGGTAGAGGGGAGGCAAAGAAGAAAGGACCATGAGAAAAATCCCAGCTAAGTTCCCTATGCAAACTATCAAAGCAATCAACGTTGGACGGAACAATGGAGAGCTCACAGACTGAATATCTCAAAGAAGAGGAAAAAAAAAATTAGTCTCCCAGAAGAAATAGTCAGCATGACCTGCCTTCATCTAACTTTGGGGTTCATTTCACAGCGCCTATAAGTCTAGGAACACCCACAGACAGAAATAACAATTCCAAGGCACTCCTGAACAATCAAAATATAGAGGAAGAAATCCAAAGGAAAATGAGAAACTATCTTGGGGCAAACAAAAATAGAAACACTATATGAAAGCCTATGAGATTCAGCAAGTACTATAAGGGAAATTTACCACTATAAATACATACTAAAAATAATCCAACTTTACACTTCAAGACAGAACAAATTAAGTCTGGTGGTATATCAAAGTCAGTAACTAATACATATTAGAGAAAAAGTAAAATAGAAAAGTGTTTTTTAAATCAACAGTAGTAGAATTTTTGCAAAAAAACAAAACAAAACTTTAGCTAAAGAGAGGAAACTACACATCAGCACTGGAGGAGAACTGTTGCCATAGCAAGCAAGGATCATCAGGAAGAATCCTGAATAACATATCCCAACTAAGTGAAAATATAACCTGTTTTTATTTTAAACATATATCATATATCATAAAGATAAGCATATCTGTTGTTTGATATGTTTATATGGCTATAATGAAAAGTTAAGAATACAAAAGAGAAGTGAAAGGATAGCTTTAGAGAGTCAGCAGAGACTCACAAAGGAATGGGTATCACATAGTCTTAGGGAGTCCTCAGGCAAATCACTCCCCCTGAGAAGCAGTTGTTTTCCTCATCTATAAAACCAACTGACAACTACAATTCACAACTTTAGAGGATGCATTCTCTGTGACATGCTATAGGCAGAACCTGTGAACAGCTGTGTGAGAAATTACAGCAATTGTGCTAAAATTAGCCCTACCTGTCTATACCCATGTGAGACGATGGTGTTTGCGAGGGCTACAAGCATTCCTTCTATCTCCACTCATCTTGCCCCTTGTGATGACCTCACCACCAGTCTCATTAAGAGGTCCAGTCTACTTCTCCCCAACCCGTATCTTTTGAACCTACGCTAACTTTAGGCTAGCTTTGATTAATAGAATTTAGTGTTGATGTTTCCCTAATTTTGAACTCAAGAGACCTTGCTACTTTCACTTTCATACTCTTGAGATTTCTGGCAAAGAAGCAATTATAGAAATTAAGTAACCCCTTTCCCTAAAATAACTGAAAAGCTGAAAGAAATAAATGGCGAGGAGACAGTGATTCCTCCATGGGAACCAAATGAGGTCCTAAATATGACCTCCCCACCCTGGTGACAGAGTCTAGACTTCAGTACATGAAGCACACAAAGCAGAGACATATGATCCCCTGATTCCAGAAGGTGAAACTTGGAGTCTGAAGGGACAGAAAAAGCTAGAGGCACACTACCACCACCTCCACACACACTTGAGTATTTAATTGTTAATCAACATACTGTTGAAAAGGGAGGAAATACTGCCTGAGGCCAGGAAAAGAACCACCCCAAAGAGAGAGGGGAAACAGTAGCTGAAAACTCATGCTTTGAAGCTATTTTCTTTGACATGTCAGACCATGAAAAAGGCAGGCCAGTCAAGCAATGCCAAAAATTAGGCACGTGACAGAAGCCACCATAACTCCCCTGTCATATTACCAGATGACTTCAGTCTCACTAGGGACCTAGAGGACTTAAAAAGAACTGCCAACTGAGTCCAGCCATGCCCAACATAATCTAATAACCCCTAGTAGTGCCACCGAGTTAAGGATTGACTTACAGGCTTCAGTATACAAATGACACATAAGCTGCTTAAAACATTGTCGCTGTAATATAAAATACTAGTAACTTGTTTCGGCTTACTAAGAAGCTAGTTCCAGAACCCACTTCCTTCCCATTTTGGAATGTTGTCTAATGCTATCACCAGAGCATAATAGCTATCACCTTCACTGTCATAGCTGTGTTTACTCACAAGAAACTCCTGAGATCAATTTAGCAACTGTTGATGTTCCCTCACAGAAGGAGGGTTAGGAGAGTCATTGCCCCTCACCCAAGCCTCCAGTAGCTCCTTTCTGAAGCTTATCTGCACATGACCTTATGGTGTCAAGAGGTGCTGGAGTATACAGATTGTAGAATATTAAATGAAGAGGTGAGTCCATCTATGTAGCTATGGGGGAGTCATCATCCATGCTGGGGTGAAGCTTTCTAGTGGAGGAGCTGCTTTGAGGGTCCCCCACACTCCTATAAGTAAGCCCTTGTCCATGTTCTGCACCTGAACTCATTGGTTCCCCAAGGTGGACTTTAGGTGGAATCTTTGCTTCATTGGCACTGCTCCATGAGGAGTCACCAGGGTGAGTGCTCTTGCTAAGAGGCCCAAGCATGCTTGTCTCAAAGTGTCCTCCAAAGCCTTGCATCTAGGGACAGGTTGGCCCCTGACCCTGTGACTAGAAATGAGGACAGCAAAACAGTTCAAGAGTGAAAACAAGATGCTTTTGAGAAGAAAGAAGGCAAATTGAGTAAAACCATGGCCTTGAGAACCTACAAGGCAAACAGCTTCCAACAGGGGTTACTATTGTTGGCTGGGTGGAATAAAACCCCAAAGACTCATCTGGAGAGAAGTCACTGTGCCCAGGACCCTCTCAATCAGGAACTCCACCCCTATTGTTCCAATAGGGCTTCCCCAGCCACTTACACTGGGTGTTTAGGTGCCAGGTTTAATGATGTCACTTTTGTTTGTATCTCAATTGAGCAGCTACTCCAGTCATTTCTATGGAAATTTGAATGTGCCTGATTCGACAGTGTTTCTTTTTCTACTACTTCTCTGTGTGTATACTACCAGATACTCATTCCTTTACTTTTGTCTGCTATACGCTTAATAAACCCATTCATTTTAAACTGAGAGTATTATCATATATCATTCTTCACACAGAACAGTTGCAAAACAGAAGACAAGCAATGATCACCAATAAATGGTCCTCTGCTAGCTAACAACATAAGAAGTACTAACGACCCTCAAGAGTCATAACTCTTCCCATTTTCAGGAAGTTAAAACCACTGCGGAAACATTGTGGATCACAGAATTCTGAAATGGCAAGATTCACTCCACTCTGATGCTTTTGCTGGCTGAAAAGCCCATCTTCCTCCCATTTCCATGAAGGATAAGGTTGTTCTGAAGTCAACGATATATTGTGCGGGTTTCCTATCCTCAGAAGCTGCCTGTCCTAGACACAACTACTCAACCAGTTCATCCCACCCCGTCCCTGTGTGTGTGAGTCACTTAGTATAGTTCCTGTCCCTAAACAACTGGGCACTGGGAACAGCATACTGGGCTATTTTAATCTTGGAGAAAGAGGTCAGAAAACAGGATCAGTATTGAAGGCTGACTAAGGAAGCGGTTCAGTGGCAGCGGTGACAGCGGAAACTGACTTGAAGACTCTCAGGACCTCTGTGACTCATACTCTCCTGTGAGAGGGAATACCAAGTGCACTGCAGCTTCAAGAGTCACCAGATCACAGTCATGCTCACAATCAATGGTCCTTCAAGGGTCTCCCCAAATCAGCCTGTTTCAAAACAGGCATCTATCGGCCCAAAGTTACTCATGCTCATGCAAGGTGGAAGAACCCAGATGAGTCACAGAAACAAAATACGGTGACCCACAAGAAGGTCAAACCTTCTTGAGACCTCGCTGCTTGCAGCACTCACTTTCCAGCCACCTTGCTGCTCCTCCAGCCTGCTGAGGGAACTCCTGCCTTGCCACTGTTGCCTTCACCCTTCCTTTCACCTGAAGTGTTCTTCCCCTACATGATAAATAATAGCACCTCCAATCACTTCATTCAGTTCTTTGCTCAAATATCACCTCTCCGGAGATGTCTTCCTAGACCCTCCCTCCTTGTCTCATCTATCTTTAATGTCTATCTTCTAACTATAATGTGGGCTCTAGGAGTGCAAAGAGTTGACTATTTGCCCCAAACAGCATATCCAGTGCTGATAACAATGTAGTATTCCTAGTAGATGCTCAATAAATATTTGTTCAGTTAACGAAAGCATCCACCTTAAAATGTGCTCCATATAGTGCGTGTGTGTCACCGATGCTGGTCTATGTGAGCATTCATTACAAACAGCTCCTTGGTAAACTACAAATTCTACAAAAACGGGTCTATATATCTATCCTGTTTGCTTGCAGGTGGGTTATATGTAAAAATACTAACATCTATAAAATGTTTACCATACTACATTAAGCCCTATGATAAGCTCTTTTACGCATTTCATACACTTATCTCAGCAACTTTATCAAGTGGGTATGATTACCATCTCCTTTCTATAGAAGGGAAATTGAGGCCCAAAGAAAGAGGAATCATTGCTCAAGGTAAGCAGGATTTGACCCCTGACTCTTCAATTCAAGCTCTTATCCTTATGCTGCTTTGTCAGATAAGAATTTCAATGTATGCGTGAATGAGTGAATTGGATTACCAAATAAAGATGTCTTCTCATGACTGGCTCCTCTCACATGCTCTTCTTAAGAACCCTGTCCATCCCCAGCCAAGCTTCATGACAAATGGCCTTGTTCCTCATGCCTATGTCCTCCTATGTCAGAGGCTCTGAGGATCAAGGAATAAGAATCTTACCCATCACAACTGACTATCACATGCCTCACTGAGACAGCTAGACATAGAATCCAAGTCAATGGAAGAGAAAAAGTTACTCAGAGCCAACCAAAAGGGTCTGCAGCAAACAAAAGCGTCAAGGCATCCATCCCACTTACTGAGGAAGCACAGCAGGCATGGAGCGAGACTAGAGAAAGTGAATAGCAGAGAAGGGAGAACACAGCAGGAAATCTACAGCAATGCCCTATGAGAGTCACACACTTCAACCCTGGCAGCTCCCTCATTCCAGCTCCAGTGAATTTTCTTAGCCCACCTTACTAACTCTACTAAAATAAACCAACCAACTAGGACAAATCAAGTACAAGGAACAGCATTTTCCTGGTTGTACTCTCTGGATCTGTTTTCCAGAACTACCTTGAATTGCATACTAATCCTGTACAAGCTAATGTGAGAGTAAGGGTGGGTCTGAATTCCGTGTTTTTCTCTGTGACTCTCTGCTGAACTCAAGGTCACCAATTTCTAATAGTCTTAGTCATTTCTGGCTAGAGGGAAACCACCTGCTATTCTGCATGGCCAGTTCTTCCAAATCATTTCCTTTGGTAGAAATGGAAGCCCACTAGTGATCCATTTCTCTTTGTACCACAATATTCTGCTTCCCAGGGAGCATTCGGCTAGGGCCTATGTCAGATCAGGCTTTGGCACCTGCTCGCTCTCTCTCCTCTCTCCTCTCTCTCTCTCTCTCTATCTATCTATCTATCTTTTTCTCTCTGTGAATTCTCCTCATTAGTGATGGTTTCTCAAGAATCTCATGATCTCTTTCTCTGTTTTCTAGCTTACTTTTGCAATACTGGTCCATTAAACCTATGGCTAATATATGTGGATTCTTTTATATTAAGAGCTCAAATTCTTCCTTACAAATCTTCCATAATGTTTATCTCAGAACCTGAAGAGCACACAAAGAGGGTACCATTGCATAACTTCACCAGCTGATCAGCCAGCCAAAACATGCTCAAGGGATCATGTACCCACATTTCCATGTCACTACTATATGCACCCGCTCATACTGCTACCCACACAACCCACATCCATCTACAGATTGAAGGGAATCACAGAAACCCTAGCCAGAAAGACCCTAATCCAAGCCTTCCAGTTTGCATATGACAAACCTGAGTCATCTCCAGGCAAGAAGGAAAGTTAGACTCAAATGAGTCAAGCAGGAGTAAGGAGAATTCCCTGTAAAATCTACTCTGCTGAGACATATGTTTAGCTCAAAAAAAGAAAAAAGGGAAACAAACAAATAAAAAACCCACTAACTGAAAGCTACTTTGAACAGTGTCCTGCAGGATCCACCAGTCATGCAAAGATAAAGTCTTCATCTTCATCTTCCAGGCAGTTGTAATGCAACAGGAAAGTGGCAGGCCTACACATTTATATGAGCAGACAGGCATCTGGACAGGCTAAGCCTGAAGCAGAAGTAAAATGGCAACGTAATTTAGGTCATGGGTTGAGAAAAATGAATATGACTAGGAGAGCCTCCACAGAGAAGATGGCATCGGGCTGCATCTTTAAGGTCCTGCTCATGCTTTAGTCACAGCTTGAATGAGCCCCGTCAAGGGGGCTCCCATGGTCCTGTGGGATGGGTTTGTGCCCTGGCTGTCTAACCCCGCGTCATGTCATTCTTTCTTTCCCTTTAATACCTAACTCTCTGTCTGCTAGAGTCAGACCCATGAAATCAGGAATCTCACCTCAGTATCCACTGGAAGCTGTGCCCATTACAGATAACAAAGGTGTGTGTGCGTGTCCTGTGTGCATACTGAAACTGAGCTGAAAACAGGAGAATGTCTCATACCCAGGGTAGAGAATGATATGGAATGAGAAGGAATTTTTGGAAGGGTCTTTGCAGAGGCATAAAAATAAGGAAGGATGGAAAAGAATGTGGTGGTAGAGAAGAAGGTAACAGCTATATTTCAATTAAAATGTACCGAGCCCCATGCTAGAATCCTCCCATTGGATCCTTCTTGGATTGGTGCTTAGCACCTCTGATCACTTTATTCAGTTCTTTGCTCAAATGTCACTGCTCGAGAGATGTCTTCCTAGACCCTCCCTCCTCAACTATCTTTAATGTCTATCTTCTAACTGTTGAAAAGAAGGACTTTTAGACTCAGGCCCCCACAACGAAAAGACAGTTTTTTGGACTCAGGCCCTTCTGTCTTGAGCTGAGCAGAAGGTTGTAAATTCCAAGCCATCTTATCATTGCATTGTCTCACCACCACCCCCTACCCACTGCTTCTGCTAGGAAATGACTAACACAACCGCCCAGCCCCTGAGATAGGAAGCTGCCCAGCCCCGGAGATAAGAAGCTCTCCTTGGACAAATAGCCAGACCAATGTTTCTGATTCTCAAAGCAAAATCCCTTCCTCAGGAACTTACACCAATGCCTGAATCTGCCCCGCCAAAACCTATATAAACCTAAAGCCTTATGAGTTAGGGGTCGCCATTCCCTCAGATATAGGCCACCCCATGCACGTCAGAACAATAAATTCCTCTTGCTTTTTGCATCGATTTGATGTCTGTTTCTCATTGAGGGTCGGCAGGAAGCTAGGTGATAGTCCCTTTGGGGTTCAGCTTTACACTATAACATGGACTCTAGGAGTGAAAGAGTTGACAATTTGCCCAAAACAGCATATCCAGTGCTGATAACAATGTAGCAATCTAAGAAGCAGATATTATGCTTTTATTAAATTATTATTACCCCTATTTCATAGACCAAAAAAATGGGAGGGGGGATGACAAGAGGTCAAATAAATCACTCAAGGTCACACAGAGTAAGATCCAGATGGAAATCCAGCAAGTCCAATTTCAGAAGCTGTGCTCTTTGTTGACACATGACACTTAACTGAAAAAGAGAGAGAAGGCATGTGAGGAGGGAAAAAAAGAAAAAAACTTAAATTTGGAGTCTGGAAAAGTACAAGAACATGTCCTCTGAGGGCCACCTTCTTGAAGGACTCAGATGCAGTCATAGGCTTCTAGAAAATAATTCAAGTAAAGGGGTAGGACAGATCAAGGAAAAAGTTCAGACATGCCCCTATCTTCCTGCTGTGTCCCATCCCTCCTAGTCACTTCAGTTATTTTCCAATACCAGGTAAGTTTAGATCCTGAAACAATGAAAAGAAATATCTTTTTACAAATTGTAGCATGAGACATAAACTTCTGATGTTCAAAATATTTTGTGATGAACAGTTTAATATATATTTTTTTTGTGGTAATGCTAAGAATGTTCACCAGTTATACATTTAAATGTTTTGTTTTGCTTTGCCCTTTCCATACTGGGAATGGAAGACAAGACTCCAAGTACACTGGGCAAGTGGTTGACCATGGAGACACATATATCCCAAGCCTATTCTTTATTCATTTAACTAAATAAAGTGTAACTTCGTTTGGAACTTAGAAACATATCAAGTTACACTAAATGTCTAACAATTGCAATCATTTAAAACAGTGCTTTATTTTTTTTCTTTTTTACAAAATAGTTTAAAGGGTTTTCCAAAGCAGTCCATGTAAATAATGATCAAATATTCAACATAAACCAATAATTCACATGACTTTATATCTTCCAGAAGATTTTGAAGTTCTGCCCTATCCTGAAGTGGATATAATTCCATTTTCTGTTTTATGATATAGTACCCATTACTATCACAAAGAGTCCCCAAACTTTGAGACTCTTAACTTCAGCATCCCTAGCAGGTTCTCCCTGTGAACACGGCAGGGTAGGGGTGGGGGTTGTGGACTGACAGTTCTTCCTACACTGGATTGAAAGAAATTGGCCATTTAAAAATGAGCCTAGGGTCCTCTCTTCTTGCCTGCCCACAAAGGAAACTACTTTACCAGAGTCTACTGCTGGAGAAGGGAAGTCCCTAACTCCGGGGTATGGGGGAGCTGAGAATATGAAGGTCACATCCCTGATGTGCACAGGCTGGACAGATGGAGGCCTAATTTCAGGCCTAATTATTAAAAAATAACTTTAGACACAGTTCCATTACATTCTAACTAGAGTCCTCTGGTTTTTCAAATATTCTAGAATATATGTTCTCCCTCCATAGCAATCTATTGGTTGGGCAGGTACTACAGTTTAGAGTTTTAATCTTCCCCCTAAAGTTTGTGTGTCACAGACCAGGTCCCTGGGAGGTAGCGGAACAGTTAGGAGGGCAGACCTACTGAAAGGACATTAGCTCGTTGGTAGAGCACCTTTGTTTTGTAAGGGATACTAGGACCCAGACCCTCTCTTTCTCATCTAGCTTTCTACTCACCATGAAGTGAACAGCTTCTTCCACCACACTCCTCACTATGTTCTTCATGCCTCAACACTGGCATGAAGGTTAGAAAGATTTCACTATGGTGCCAAAACTATGGGGAGAGGACTTGGAACTGATAGAGGACTTGGAACTATAAGGCAAAGCTTGACTTAGAACTGAAAGTGTACATTAAAAACTCAAATCAATCAGGCACTAGACCATATCATCATTTAAACAATAGTTACAAGGTGAGTTCTTTCAGGTTAGGGCTTTCAAGAAAACCATATCTCGGGGGAAGGGAGCTGTGGGAAGCACTGTCTCCATTTATGAGGCATCCCTCCAGTGGGTCATCCACTAAGTGCACAACACACTCTGTTTGCAGTGTGAGACAGCTCTTCCCTCAAGAAACTTACAGGATGTGAAGGGAGTGAAACAGCCCACAAGAATTATAAGTAAATAACAAAAGTATTTGTCATAGTTTGCAAGTAGTTTAAGCAAACACACTGTCCCAGAGCTCTGAAGAGAGTGAGATGTTAATAAGACACAGAAGGGTATGAGGGAGAATACCCCACACAAAAGGAACACCATGTGAAGCCCCTGCTGCAAGGAGTGAGGTGAGGGAGCTCAGAGAGGCCCAGGACACACAGTATAGTGAGTAGCAAGAACATAGAAACCAGAGATACTGGGCATGGGTTTGAGCTCCAGCTCTTACTACCAAATAACCAAGCCTCTCTGTGTTTCCTATATGAAACAGGAGCTGTAATTTCCATCCAATGTAATTACAGACCTGTACCCAGCACACAAACACACACGGAAGAAGAGGAACCTGTATGTGCAGAATCCATGTCACACAGGGCCTCAGTAAAAGGACAGATGAGGTCTTCTTCAACAGTCCCATTGGCTGCCATGACTAGTGAGAAGTGGTGATAAACAGATATTCTAGCTGGCCACTAATAAAGCGTCCATCAAATGTGGCTGAGAAAGAAGGAAATATTCCTGTAGATAGCACTGAGTCCTTGGGAAAATTAAAGTATTTTATAATAACTTTTAAAATATATTAAAACGTTGCGAGTTTCACTTTCATTACAAATAAAAAAAATTAGGGGAAAAATGCTCACAAATACCTTTTGTTGCCCTAATTCCTTTTAGAAAACCACATGGGGCTAGAGAGGTGACTCAGCTGCTAAAGGACCTTCGTGAAAGCAAGAACCTAAATTTGTACCTCCAAATCCCCTGTAAAAATCTAGACACACATCTGTATCCCCACTCTTGGGCTGGGAAGCAGAGTCAAGCAGACCCCTGAAGCTCTTTGCCAGCTAGCCTAGCCAAATCAATGAGCTCTAACTATCGAAAAACATGAAAGTGGATAGGAATCTAGGCACTTGGCATCAGGGTTAGGCCTCCAAGCACACACACCATGGATATATAACCCTGATTTTCAACAACAGCATTAAGAGGTGTGGTCAAGACAGTTGTACTATATACTTATCTTCCTGTGATAAAACACTGTCACACTGGTATCACATTGGTAAGATGCTTAGACTTCCTAATCCTTGGAGTCTTCATCAGAAAAATTGTGGAGGGCAATTCACCTGATTCCAGTGCTTGCCACGCACATGACCTGGTGTGCTGCCAATAAAGCAGCTAGCACAGCATCTTGCACCAAACAAGCACTCAGTAAAGGGCCGTGAAGAGCACTAGCTGCTCTTGCAGACGGCCTGAGTTCACTTCCCAGCACCAGTGTCATGTGGCTCACAATTGCCTCCGGAACAACAACAAAAAGCCGTTGTAAATATGATTCATCTGTGCTCTCTACAGTATGTCAAATTGGGTGGTGGAGGCATACTGCTAGTAAAATTGTTACCTGTTTTCAAAAACATTTGGAGTGTTAACTAACGGTGAAGATACACTTACAAGACGCCCATGAGCTTCCACTCCAGGGTATCTGGTATAGCCAACAACTGAAGTGCATCATGCCATGTGCCCCAAAGCACAAGAACTGGAAAACTAGAAAGGAAAATCATACATCACAGTCAAAACCTGCAACCAAGCCAGTTGTTCACCCACTGCACAGGAGAAGATGATGAGAGGAGTCTATTTATATGACACAGTGGCAGGCAGATGAAGCCAAAATGCACATAAATCATGGCTATCCCCAACAAAAGGGATGAATTTCACAAACAGTGTTGTATGAAATATGCCATACTCCAAAGAATAAGACTATGTGGTCCCACCGGAATAAAGTTCAAAATCAGGCAAGTTAACTGTACTGTTTATGAATGTATAATTAGATGATAAGATATATATATATATTTTTTTTTAAAGCAAGGAAGGTTACCCTGGAGTCAGGGTAATAGATGCCTTTGTGGGAAGAACAAGGCTGTCAAGGGGGAAAAAAAAGAGATGCAGGGACATCTCTCTGGACTTAGATGAAGGTCATGTGTGTAACACTGACTCACCAAGCTTTACATTCATATTGTATCTATTTCCTGTACCTGTGTTACAATTGGCAATAAAATGGCCTAAAACTAAATCATTCTTGCCTGTCCCATCTAAGCCAGGCCTTTTTAAGGGGAGAATCAGAGGACCATGATCTAGAGGCCTGGAAGGCAGGAAAGGTGCAGGACAGGTAGGGACATAGACCTGCCACCTCCAACTTCTGTGACAGAACAGCTGAACCTTTACAGCCCTTCCCTGTCTCAAGAGTCTCCCAGGTCAATCTCTGTCTCGTGTGGAATGACTTTTAAGATAAGAAAACAAAAACAACTAAGAGAAGAAGGTTGTGATAAACACAAAAAGAAATGAGGGTCACAAAAAAAGTGCCTGACAGACCAGCCATCCAGCATTCACAAAGCGCCTGGACAGCAAATCTTCGGGAGCCACAAGGTCAAAATCCTTCCCTAAAACATTCTGTGAAACTGAAGAGAAGCCCTCTTATGCCTCAGCCTGTAAGGCCATAGAATGAATGGGGAGCTTCACCATGTGGAAGGAGAGTGTACTCATGTAGACAAAATAAGGCTGATGGGAGAAAGCTGACAGGACTGCCTCATGCCCAGAGAACAGACTCCAACAATGCCAGAGAGGAGGTTTAGAAGCCTTGTGTCTTCATTTCTATCACTGATTCCCATATCTTCTGAGTCGGCCTCAATTCAGGCCTTCTCAATGGTAGGATAATATAAATCAAATCTTTTGTAGAATTCTAGTAACAAAAAAGGTAACTGGCATGCAGGACTCTGTCTTACAGATGTGGTTTAATAAGGAAAGCTGAGGATCCTCACCTGGCATCTTGGGTGTATGTAGGGTAGAACACCCCACAGGACTACAGAACAAAAGGGAAGCATCAAGAAGCATTTTGGGTTCTCAGGTACAGAGCCCTGTACAGAGCACTGGACTCTCAGGAGGAGGATAGTCAAGGCAACAGGTACAGCTTGAACTACAATGGAGAGTTAAAGGAACTGTGAGGTTGTTCCCAGAGCAACCTGGTATTGCTGGAGTGATGTGTGCTTGACAGGAGGCAGAGCCAGGTCCTCAAGGATCTGAGAGCCACTTCAATCAATGAGCTCCGGCTTTGGTGTTTGTGTAAAAGGAACCTTTAGAAAGGCTTTGTCAGGGGGATGGCTTTCCAGGGTCCAATTTATCTTTTGGAAAGAGTTAAGGAGATTTTCCTTAGTCTACTGCACTGTCTGGCTGCAGGACAAATCCCTTTCTCTCTCTCCACCCCCCTCTCCAGCCTCCACCCTCTTTCAGCACACCAAATCTCTAAAGCTCCTGTCAGTCCAGCAAGGTTCACGGCTTATACTTTTCCTCCTGCGAAAATCTCTATGCTCGAATCTCTATGCTACCATCCAGGCTTGGGTCTGAGCAAGCCTCTAGCCCCTTTCTTTCCTAGGGCAAAATGAGCACAGTCAAGCCAGGAGGAGGGTCAGCAAGCAAAACTCCATGGTGACAACCGCACTTTGATTCCTGGAACCCCAGGTGGGAGGAGAGAACCAACTCCCAGAAGTCGTCTTCCAACCTCCACAAGCACCCGCCCACACACACTCACATAAACAACAATAATAAATAGACTTAAATGTAGTGAAAGTCTTGGAATTTTGGTTTCTTTAAAAAAAACAGCAATATTAAAAAACGTATGTTTTTGTTTGAATCCCAAGTGTGGAGATATGGGGCTGCTTCGCAGCAGCTGACTATGATTTTCCTCTTGCTCTAGAAGGGGTGTGGTTTTTTGCCAGCTGCAGATAGTTTGTGTGACATTGGGAATTCTGGGGATTATTCAGAGGGTATATAAATGGTAGGACCCTGAGGTGTGGTGAGTTGCTGGTTGGTGGTTGGATGCTGTCGGTTGTGGTTTATGTTAAGTAGTTGTGCACAAAGAAATGAGAAGAAGAAATTAGATATCCTGACAGCAAAAATCAGCTTGCCCCCGAGGAACCCAACACCCCTAATCAGCACAAAGTAGTCTGATGACAATGTCACCCCTTTCCTCTCCATCCTTTTTCTTTCCTATCTAATACTAGGGGGTTGAAAGGGTGGAAGAAAGAAGAACCCACACAATAGTAAAAATTCAGCTGCACTTAAACAACAAAAAGCACAGTATGTCTCAGAGGCTGTTACAAGAAGTGTATTAAAATAAGTCAGATGTCACACTTCAGGGCTGAGGTGTAGCTCAGCAGCAGAGCACTTGAGTGGCATATGCAAGGCCCTGTGTTCTAGCCCCA
>CAJQZJ010000819.1:829475-858503 GCA_907164525.1 Lophiomys imhausi | reverse complement strand
ATAGGGGGTGCTGTCAGGAGCTGACATGTCTCGATATCAAAAAATCTTAAGTTAAGAAAACATCTTTGAAAGCCATATTCTGCAGATCTCTTGAGGTTTTTGAAGATGCCCTATCTATCTCTTATATTTAGATAAGCAAATATTGCTTGTCTCTTAGCAACTTGATTTCTGAGTAGCTTAGAAAATAACTGTGATAGACTGTCATAGTAACTAACAAAATGACACGTTTTCATGACTATTAGTTTCCGTTTCTTAATTATCCTAAATAAAATGAAGATTATAGAGAAGTGGACTACAGAACTCTCAACCTGACTTAATCCCACAGACTGCTCTCAAATACCATAGCTGTTTCTGGGCTGGAATCAAAACTGTACCCCTACGCATGCGCGCGCGCATGCACACACACACACACACACACACACACACACACACACACACACACACACGGTCGGGGGGGGGTGCATGCACCAAATTTCTTCTCTGAGCTTCTCCTCTGGTTCCTTTGTTTTCTTGAACTGATCCTTTGTTCTATTTGTTCCTCACATTAGAAATGGACCAAGTGTGGATGGTACAGTGGTGAGCATAGCTCCCTCGGGTAAGGGGGAATAGGCTCAGAAAAGCTTGGGTACCTTCCTTTAGGCCAGTTAGTTACTCTTAAAAATAAGTACCCCAAAGAAACAGAGAGCCCAGGCAGACACAGGGATTCCAGTGCTCTAGTGTTTGGGTTGCACCATTGCAACTGTTTGCACATCAGGGTTAAAGAGAAACAATGGGAATGGGGGTAGGAGGTTTAGGTAGAGTATGTCCCATTTGCCTGCCCTATGACAGCCCCAAATCTACTCAACACAGTCTATTTTTGGAGCAAGGATTTAATGGACGGTTTACCTACAGAGCTCAAAACTTTCACAAGAAAACAAAAGGAGTGTGCTTTTTTTTGCTTGTTATTTGTGTCTTGGAGACATGCTTTCACTGTAGCCCAAGCTGGCCTTAAGCTTTAGATCCTCCTTAAGACCCTCCTGCCTGAGCTTCCTGAGCCTAGGCTCCTCCCACTCTTCAGGCTACCATCCAAATAACAGAAAGAAGCAAAGAGTTGAATGATATGAGGTATGACTAGATTTAAACTCTCACAAACTCTGGGGTTTGACTTCTTAAAAAAAAAGTCAACTGAAGAGAATAGCTCTCTAACGCAGAGCTTTTAAAGTTTATTTTCGAATAAAGTGGTAGTCTGCATTAGTTTTTAAAGCAATATTTACAGAACAGTTTGTTCTGGAGTTCTAACTGACACAAACAGAGTAGGCCTGGTGTACACACCAAAACAGTGACAATGAAATTAAGGCCTGATGCGGTAGCAAATTACCCTCTGCTCATCTCAACAACATCTAAGGTTCAGTAACAGGGGAGGCATCATTTGACTGAACAGACCGTTTGGGCACACTCCCACTTGCCCTATCCTATCACCCCTTGTGCAATTTTCCAGTCTTCTAGAACAAGACATATTGGTCCTATAATTAACAGACATGAACTAAAAAACTGGGTCTTTTTAAGCTTAACCTCATCTCCCAGCCACACTTTCTTAGCATTGGAACAAATATGATAAATGTCTAACAGCCCCAGTGACAGATCTGCCTGCTGTGGAACACAGTCACGTAGGCCACAGTTGAGTTCCTTTTCCACTGTGATCTACAGTGCTAATTCTTGAAAAGTCAGAAAACTCAGGAATTGAGTAAAACAGGAAAGGCAAAAACAGGCTGCACACTCAAATAAAGAAAGAACCAATGGGAACAGCCCAAAGCTGCAAACTTTCAATGATTCTCATTATTGTAGAGGAACAGCTGATGAAGATGATGGGTGTGGGCACACAGGTCCACTGGAATGCTTTCCTGCTTTGTCTTATGAAACAACCTTCTCAGCAGCCCTGTGAGATGGGTATTAATCATTTATACAGGCAAGGCTACAAAAGTTTATAAATTCCAAGCCCAAGGGAAGGGGCAAAGCCAGAGCTGTATTCCAGGACAACTTAACTCCAAACCTGCCCTGGGGAGGACAGAAAGAATAAAAAAGAAAAGAGAGTGAATTACACCAGCAAGACACAGGATAGCCAACATTGTGCAGTCTGAATGCACCATTGCTCTATGAAAGCAATGACTAGCCCAAAGTCTAAGCTCATGGACCAGGCTCTCTGTGTAATTCCATGGATACTTTTTCTTCCGAACAAGAACCTACAGCCATTGCCACCCCCCATGTTAGGAACTGAATTGTGTGATCCCTTCACTATTCATTTGCTGGATCTCTAACTCAAGTGTGGCGGCATATGGAGGAAGTGTCCTTGGAGTTAATTAGGGCTGGATGGATAACAGTGGAGCTGCCATGGCAAGATTAATGTCCTTAACAAAGAGGCACAGGCTCTAGAATTACCAGATGTTAACTAAAAAGCCAATGTATGCTCCCCCTCTCCCTCTCCTTCCCCTCCCCCTCCCCCTCCCCCTCTCCATTCAGCTTTGTGTACAATGAGGAAGCAGCCCTCTCCGACTTAGGAGGACATCCGAATTTACTTTCTATTGCTGTGACAAACACTAAGAACAAAACCAACTTGGGGAGGGGAGGATTTCTTTGGTTAACACATCCTGATCACAGTAGGGAACTCAAGACAGGAACCTGGAGTCAGGAAGTCAAACATGGAGAAGTGCATCTCAGTGGCATTCTCCTCCTGACTTGCTCAGTCTGCTTTCTTATAGAACCTAGGACCACCTTCTCAGGAGAGGCGCTGCACATAGGAAGTTCCTACAGGTCAATCTGATGGAAGCATTCTTTCAGTTGAAGTTCCCTTGGTTCAGATGATCCTAGAATGTGTCAAGCTGACAAAAAACTAACCAGGGCAGAAGATCCTCTTTAGACACTGAATCTGCCAGCACTCTGGTCTCAGCCTCCCCCAGACTCCAGAGCTATGCTAAACTAATGTCTATTATTTAAACCATTAAGTCCACACACTGTATTTGGTCATAGTAGCATGAGCAGACCAGCATGTCCTAGTCAACATGTGGAGAAACAGCAGTTCTTTGAAACATTCATTCAAAGCAATAAGAAAAAAAAACTTGGTCCAAGATAAAAATCAGGGGTTATTTTGATAGGCCAAATATCTGCCCTAGTCATAACAATCATCAGAACACTGGAGAGGAAAAAAAGGAAATAAAAAAAAAAAACAGAACTATAGAGGATGTAAACAACTGTGCTGTCCTTTTTCTTTCCTTCACTATCTGAGGGAGGAAAGCTTACAGTAAGTTCAGCATAGAGTGGGCTCAGTTGGTTAAGGGCATTTGTTAATCTTGCAGAGGATCCAGGTTTGCTCCCAGCATCCACATGGTGGTTAACAACCATCCCTACATTTAGTTCTGGGGATCCAATGCCCTCTTCTGACCTCTAAGGACATGGGCATCAGACATGTGCAGAGTGCATATAGAATAAGAAAAGTCCAATCTCTAACAAGATTACACTTATAGACTACAGTCCTGAAAAGTTCACCCAGAATAGTGACATGGGGAAGGGCATCATTGCAAGGAAAGAGGATGGGGACCAGGAAAGGGAACAGAAAAGAAACACCATATCCAAACAGTCCAGAAAATGAGGCAGCTCAGTACATGATCTCCTCCAGAGTCTACAGAATCACACTTGAAGTGACAGGTGTGAACAGGAAGGAAACTCACACCCAGGAAGGCAGGAGAACTATTCTGAGGAAGTTTGTTAGAGGAGACAGCAGGTTGCCTGGAGAAACAGTGCTCAGATGGATGTACCTCTGGCATGTGCTTCCATTCCCTCACACACATATTCATTCATGGACTCATGCAACAAGAGTTTACCAAGCCTCTACTATAGCTGTCAGCAGAAGCCAAAGAGACTGTGGGGAGCCAGACATGATGTCCATCTGAAGAAGCTCACAAGCCACTGGAAAATTACAGCACTAAGCCAATTAACACTCCTCATCATGGGATACACCTCAAGAACTCTGAGTCCTCAGCTGGGAGTGGGACTGAGGAAGGATTCCTGAGGTGGCACATGAGTCTTAAGAGGAAGATGACGAAAGGAAGAAGTGGAAGCAGGCCATGCCATAATGAAATATTTCTATTTTGTCCTGAAGGGAAATCATTCATGGTTTATTATGAGGGTGACTCCATGTCTAGTTCACACCTAAAACTAAAAATCTGGGAGCAATGTAGATAACAGATTAGTAAGAGGTTTAAACTAGAGGAAAGGGATAGGTAAAGAGACCAATGAAATTGTCCAGAAAAGAAATATTAAATCCTCTACTAAAGCAGATATGAGAAGAATTCAAGCCAAGAAAGACCAAATGGAATTGAAAATCAATTTGGATAAAGGTTATAAAGAAGAAAAAAGAAATCAAGGATAGTCCCAGAGATGTGGTTTGGTATGTTTCATCTTTGGTATGTTAGAAATATTCCCAAAGAAATGGACACAGGCCAAGATGAAGGTTAAGTTCAAACAGTCATGTTGAATTGTAAGTACTTTGTCTACTGAAAGTCCCTAGGTGTCTGTGCTCCATGTCCATGTATTATTTATTGTTATATAAGAGTGTACCAGAAATTTAGCAGCCTAAAACAATGTATGTTGGGACTAGAGAGACAGGTGGCTCAGTGGTTAAGAACACTGGCTTCTCTTGGAAAAGACACAGGTTCAATTCCTAGCACCCATATGGAGTCTCACAATGAAGTGTAACTCCAGTTCTGGGAGATCTAATGCTCTCTTCTAGCATCTTTGGGCACTCATGTGGTACATGCAGGCAAAATACCCAGACACATAAATTAAATAAATAAAACATAAATATTTTAAATATATGTTTATCATCTCATTGATTATGTGCTTAAAAGTCCAGGTTGAGTGAGTGGTCTGCACTGCCACCTGAGACCGTAGTGATGCCCAGGTCTGTGATGCCACAAAGGGCCATGTTTGGGTCTATGGTCTTACTGAAGTCTGGGTCTGTGTTGACTCCTATGGACTGTGTTGGCAATGATGATAAGGATAATGAAATGTGCTCTCCACAACTGATGGTTTCTGGGATGGGTGTGGGTGGGGAAGGACTCAGATTTCTTTATGGGGCTGGCCACTGAAGAGTTTGACCATGCTCCAGTGAGTGCATGGACAACTCAAATTTGCCCATGTACTTGTTTTTTTTCTTCTTCTTCTTCTTCTTCTTCTTCTTCTTCTTCTTCTTCTTCTTCTTCTTCTTCCTTTTTTGTTTTTTTTTTTTTGTTTGTTTGCTACAGCTGGAGATGGTATGCAGCTAGCATTTAGTGGGTAGAGGCCAAGGATGTGGCTGTACCTCTCTTGATTCTCAGAACAACTCCCCACAACACAAAGTGTCAACAGTGTTGAGCTGGAGTGTTGCACACCTCTGTATATTCTCCACCTATTTCATCTCAATCTGTCCTAGCCCTCCAAGATCAGCTACCAGAGCAGGGATCGCATGGTATCCTTGTCATTTGTTCAATAAGCACCTGAATTTCAAGCATTTGGAACATCTGAGAGGTACTTTATGTATTAGAAATCATGACAAATATATAGAAGCCTTTCTGTTTACAGGAGCTATTTATCCAGTCCCACCTGTAACTACCGAACTTGAGAGGCTGAGGCAGGAGTACAACACCAGGCTGGACTACAGAGTAAGACCCTAAACCCCCAACCTACAGAAAGAGTTATTTGCTCAACAATTTTGTATCCTCCAAAGTAAAAAGCATCTACCACAGCCCCACCCTGCAGTTCTTGGTGCTTGAAGCTTTACATTATGCAAAACATCTCTGGTTTAGAAGAATTGAGTAATGAAACAATAAGCAAAAATGGGATAAATCAACAGAGATGCAACATCATTGCCAAGTACTGGAAGGTGTTTGTTTTCTTATGTTAACTATTCATCTTGCAATGTACAAAAGGCAAGGACATGCAAATGGACAGCAACCAAAACCGATTCTTCTTTTAAAATTATTGTGAGGAAGAAGAACACTGTTTTATTGCTAGTCAGATGCATTTGCTGAACAAATAAACCCTTGACCATTTATTAGCACAAGTAAGAGTTATAAGTTTATTAAAATGAGAACACATTATAATTCTGGGAAGAAGATGGACCTATCATTTCATTATTCCAAGTACAAAAAATCTAAATCTATTCTCTAAATTATGTGTCAAATGATCCACCATTCCAATTAATTCTGTACCAAGCAGGAAAATGTCAAGTTGTGTATTTCAACTCCTTCACACCCAATCTCAGGGTACAGTCTGGCTCCTCTTTCTCTCACATATAAACAAAAACAAATCCATTGAATCCCAAAATAACTTAAAACCTTTGGGCCCCACCCACACTTCTGAGAAGACTCCAAATTGTTCTGTCTGCTCCAGCCCTGTACTTTCTACAGAGAGCTGATGAATCAGACTGGACAAGACCACATGGTTCGGAAATTCCTCAGGAGCACCTTGATTGCTCCCAGTTAGGGAGGCTATGCACAGAAGCCCAGTGAAATCAGGCAGCTGCACAGTCCAGCCAAGGCCATTAGCTCCTGCTGGTTCCTGCCCCGCAAAGCACCAAATCAAAACTGGTTGTGAAATATAACAGCTGCCCTGGACGATCAGCCACAGATTACTTCTAATGAGGGTAAGAGAGAATCAAAGCAGTAGGAAAGCCCCAAATCACTAACAGTCATATTAAGAATGCACAGAAAGTTGTTTCTGAAACACTACATCTAATTTATCCAATATAATTTTGTTTAGGCTAACATGAACAAATTCCAGACATCCATACAGGTACATACCTGGGCATGACATGATGGCCTGGGGTAACATTCTTCTGAGGGCTAGGCTGGTTCCACAGTGAGATAATGATGTGGGGACCCTGAGTCCTTGGCTAGACTTGGTTTAGAGTTTGAACTATGTGTGTGGTTAGCATCTGCCTATATCCTTCATCCATTCACTCACACCTGACTCTCCAGCCCAGATCTCAGTATCTTACAGAGATTAAACCAAGCTCCACTTCCATCTTGATGTCCCTAGCATGATACTCAACATTTTATGTAACTGATCTGATTTATGTGTGTTTACTTTCTTTCATAATGCTAGAAATTGAGTGTAAGGCTCACACACTGCAAGTGCTATATCTCACCCCCCTTTTCACTTTTTACACTTTGAGGCAGGGTCTCACTACCCTAAACTCACTTTGTAGCCTAGATGGGCCTTGTGGCTCACCTGCCTCAGTCTCCCAAATAACTGAGGCCTGGCTTGACTTAACTTTTCTTTGCTAGGCAAATTATCATTACCTTTACTTTAAGAATGAGAAAACTGAACCTCAGAAATGAGAAGTAACTTGCTCAGTAACACAGATAATAAACAGTAGAGTCAAGCCAGTACTGATAGTGAGTTTGGACACTATTTAAATAACAGGTAAACAAACTCTTCTTTAAACAATCAAAGAGTGAATATATTTGTTCCAGGCCTTGCATTCTCTGTTGCAACCTCTCAACTTTACCTGCCATAACTCAGCATTTTAAAGGTTAGCAAGCAAGTTTTTAAATGAAAATCACAGGGCTCTAAAGACCTGGAAGTATTCTCCCAGTAGCTTTTGAATCACTCACAGTGACAGCAACCTTTTAGGGGTCTCTTAAAAGATAGACTCTGCATTCTAGACACCTCAAACCTTCACTCGCATCCAAAATGGTGTTCTGAATTCCTTGCTACTCATTTGTATCCACAGCAGACACTGATGGGGCCACAGCAGCCTCTGGCCTGCCAATGCAGGTCTCATAAGCTGACCTGCATATACACAGAGCAGTCAGTCACTGCTTTATATAGGCAGGAAAAACTACTCCAGCCATGTAAAGACCAAGGCCATTTGTGAAGGTCTCATTTAATGCTCTGATCAGAATTAGACTCTGTAGGATGAATGATCACTGTAACATAGGGGATTTTTTAAAATCTAAATAAATATTGCAAGCACCAAGGAAATCACTTCCAGAGCCCCATCCATTTGCAACCCCTGTTGCATGTGTACCTGATTATATCTAGAGATACCACCCATCAAAATTTTCATCTTTCCTCTTCACTAAGATTTCTGCCCCAATTTTTTAATAAACAGATAAAAGTAACCTCTGCTTCAAACTACACAGAAGAGGGGAGGGGAGCAGTGGTTCCTAACCACAGAATAGATACTGTTCTCACTCTCAGTAGGCATCCCGTGTGTGAGGTCTGGTGCCAGGCATTTAGTGTGATGTTGGAGTGAACTTGAACCTCACTAATCCTCAAATGCTTCTCTAGAACAAAACTGACTGTGCCATAGGTCCTTGATTAAAGGAAATATTTATAAAGAGATCCACCCAATAGTGTCCGTCATCCTCCTCTTTTCTCTGACTTCTTTAAATATTAGACAAAACAAAATAGAACAACTGAGCTCTTGTCTGTTGCTTTACTTTGTGTGAAGAGTCTTTAAACTTCTAAATAACTACGACAAGGTAAGATAAGCTCTGTCAGCTCACCTGAGCTGAGAGCTGAACCCCAAACTCCACTGTACCTTCCCTGCTCCACCTCTCGCAATATGCTGACCTTCACCCTCAGGACCACTGAGCTCTTGCTTACAGACTGCGGTCTGCCGACCCCCGCTGACATCAGGAGGATGACCAGCTGGATCTCAGGAACCTGCAGGCTTGGAATAACAACTCCCACTCCAATCCCTGACCTGAGCTCCCAGTTGGGACACAGCAGGAAGGGGTGAGCTGTGGGAGACCCACTGAGAACCAGCCCCCAACACATGGTCACACCTAGCCTGTGGAGAGCTACAGGTCACCAAGATTATAAGGCCTCCACACCAAAGCTCCTCCCTTGGCACCAAGTTCAAAAGGCACCAGGAACAAACAGTTAAGGAACACCAGATGGCAAAAGGCCAGCGAAAAGACAGAACTGACAAAAGTGAGGGAAATAATGATTCCAATAAATTTCAGCCATACTAATACAGCAAGCCCTGACCATTCCACCACTGCTGAAACACAAGGAGATAATGACAAATCTATACTTATGAGAATGATGGAAGCCTTAAACGAAGAAAATAAATTCCTTAAAGAATTTAAAGAAGTCATGATCCTACAGATGAAAGCAATGGAGATTTCCATTAGAGACCTCCAAGCTAACTCAGTCAAACAAGAATGGGAAAGAGACACAGCTATGAAAGAACTGCAGGCAAAGACAACCAAATTGGAGCAGGAAATGTATAGAACAGTTCAAGACCTGAAAATGGAAATGGAAGTAATAAAGAAAACACAAGCACAGACAATCCTAGAGGTGTAAAACCAAGGAAAGAGAACAGGAACTACAGACATGAGTATCACCAATAGGACGTAAGAGATGGAAGATCAAATCTCAGGCGTGGAACACTCGACTGAAGAAATCAGTACAATAACCAAAGAAAATGAGAAATCTAAAAATGTTCTCACCCATAACATCCAAGAAATCAAGGACTCAATGGAAAGATGGAGCCTAAGAATTATAGGCATAGATGAAAGAGAAGATTCCAGACTCCAAGGACCAGGAAACATTTTCAATAAAATCATAGAAGAAAATTTCCCAAATCTCAAGAAAGATCTCAATAAAAATCCAAGAGACATACAGAACACCAAATAGATTGGATCAGAAAAGAAATTCCTCCCACCACATAATATACCACCAAATATACAGAATAAAGAAAGAATATTAAAAGCTATAAGAGAAAAAGGCCAAGTAACATATAATGGCAGACCCATCAGAATTACACCCAACTTTTCCTCAGAAACATTAAAAGCCAAAAGGGCATGCCAGATTCCTACAAGCCCTAACAGGACACAGGTGCCAGCCCAGACTACTGTACCCAGCAAAACTTTCAATAACCATAGATGGAGAAAATAAGATATTCCACAACAAAACCAAATCCAAACAATATCTGCCCACAAATCCAGCTCTACAGAAGATCCTAGAAGGAAAAATTCCAACCAAGAGAAGATAACTACAACCAAGAAACACAAGAAACAAATAACTCCACTGCAACTAAACCAAAAGTAACACACAAATGCACTACCACCACCTACATCAAAATAGAAGGAAATAACAAACTAGGGCTATTAATATCCCTCAACATCAATGGATTCAACTCACCAATTGAAAAGACACAGACTTACAGAATGGATCTGTAAACAAGATTCATCATTTTGCTGCATACAAAAAACACACCTCACCAGAAGTGATAGACTTTATTTCAGAGGAAAGTGTTGGCAAAAGGTTTTCCAAGCAAATGGTCCAAGGAAGCAAGCTGGAGTAGCCATTCTAATATCTAATAAAATATACTTTCAACCGAAATTAATCAAAAAAGATAGGAAAGGATACTACATACTTGTCAAATGAAAAATTCATCAAGATGACATCTCAATACTGAATATCTGTGCCCCAAACACAAGGGCACCCAGATTTGTAAAAGAGACACTACTAAAGCTTGAACCACACATCGATCCACACATGCTTATAGTGGGAGTCTTCAACACCTCACTCACACCAAGGGACAGGTCGTCAAGAGAGAAACCAAATAGAAATAATGAGACTAACAGAGGTCATGAATCAAATGGACCTAAAAGATATCTATAGAACATTTCACCCAAACTCAAAAGAATATACCTTCTTCTCACCACCTCATGGAACCTCCTCCAAAATTGACCATATAGTTGGTCACAAAGCAACCCTCAACAGATACAAGAAAACTGAAATAACCACTTATATCCTATCATAACAGCATGGATTAAAGTTGGAATTTAACAACAATATAAATAACAAAAAGCCTACACATTCATGGTAACTGAAAAACTGTCTACTCAATGACTACTGTGGCAGGGAAGAAATAAAGGAAATCAAAGACTTCCTAAAATTCAATGAAAATGAAGGCACAACATACCCAAACTTATGGGACAAAATGAAAGCAGTGCTATGAGAAAGTTCATAGCACTAAGTGCCTTCAAAAAGAAAATTGTGACAGCTCATATTAGCAACTTAACAGCAGAATTTGAAGAGCTAGAAAAAAAAGAAGCAAACGCTCCCAAGAGGAGCAGAAGGCAGGAAATCATCAAACTTAGGGCTGAAATCAACAACTTAGAAACAAAGAGAAAAATACAAAGAATCGACGAAACCAAGAGTTGGTTCTTTGAGAAAATCAACAAACTAGACAAACCCTTAGCCAAACTAACTAAAAGGCAGAGGGGAAAAAACCCAAATCAACAAAATCAGAAATGAAAAGGGAGAAATAACAATAGATATTGAGGAAATCCAAAGAATATGTATTCTACAAAATTTACAAACCTAAGCAAAATGAACAATTTTCTTGATAGATTCCACCTTCCAAAGTTAAATCAAGATCAGGTTAACAAATTAAACAGTCCTATAGCCCCTAAGGAAATGGGAGCAGTCATTAAAAGTCTACCAACCAAAAAAAGCCCAGAGTCAGATGGTTTCAGCACAGAATTCTACCAGACCTTCAAAAAAGAGTGAATACCAATACTCTTCAAACTCTTCCACAAAATAAAAACAAAACGAACACTGTCAAACTCAAACTCATTCTATGAGGCCACAGTAACCCTGATACCTAAACAACACAAAGACCCAACAAAGAGAATTTCAAACCAATTTCCTTCATGAACATAGATGCCAAAATACTCAATAAAATTCTTGCAAACTGAATCCAAGATCACATCAAAAGTATCATACATGATGATCAAGTAAGCTTTAACCTAGGAATGCAGGGATGGTTCAACATATGAAAATCCATTAACGTAATCTACCATATAAACAAGTTGAAAGAAAAAAACTACATGATCATCTCATTATATGCTGAAAAAGCATTTGACAAAATTCAGCAACCCTTCATGTTAAAAGTCTTGGAGAGAGCTGACATACAAGGACCATACTTAGAAATAAATAAAGGTGATATACAGCAAGCTGGTAGCCAACATCAAATTAAATGGAGAGAAACTTAAAGCATTTCCTCTGAACTTGGGGACAAGGCAGGGATGCCCACTTTCACCATATCTCTTCAAAATAGTACTTGAAGTTCTTGCTAGAGCAATTAGACAACTAAAGGAGATCAAGGGTATACAAACCAGAAAGGAAGAAGTCAAATTATCCCTATTTGAATACCATATGATAGTATACATAAGTGACCCCTAAAAATTCCACCAGAGAACTCCTACAGCTGACAGACTCTTTCAGCAAGGTGGCTGGATACAAAATTAATTCAAAAAAATGTGAAGCTCTTCTTTATACAAAAGATAAGTGAGCTGAGAAAGAAATTAGGAAAACAACACCCTTCACAATAGCCACAAATAATATAAAATACACAGAGGTAATTCTAACCAAGCAAGTGAAAGACCTATACAACAAGAACTTCAAGTACTTGAAGAAAGAAATTGAAGAGGATTTCAGAAGATACAATTATCTCCCATATTCATGGATAGGTAGAATCAACACAGTAAAAATGGCCATTCTACCAAAAGCAATTTACAGATTCAATGCAATTTCCATCAAAATACCAACACATTCTTTACAGACCTTGAAAGAACAAAATTCTCAACTTCATATGGAATAACAACAACAACAAAAAAAAAAGAATAACAGAATCAATCCTGTACAATAAAAAAACATCTGGAGGTATCATCAACCCTGATTTCAAGCTATACTACAGAGCAATAGTAATAACATCATGGTACTGGTATAGAAACAGAACAGTTGATCAATGGAATCTAATCAAAGACCCAGAAATAAACCCACACACCTATGATCACTAAATTTTTGACAAAGAAGCCAAAACCAAACAATGGAAAAAGGAAAGCATCTTCAACAATAAGTGCTGGTCTAACTGGATGCCAACATGTAGAAGAATGCAAATAGACCCGTGTTTATCACCTTATACAAAACTTAAGTCCAAGTGGATCAAAGACCTTAACATAAAACTGGACACACTAAATCTAATAGAAGAGACAGTGGGGAAAAGCCAAGAACTCATTGGCACAGGTGACAACTTACTGAACAGAACACCAATAGCTCAGGCCCTAAGACCAACAATCAATAAATGGGACCTCATGAAACTGAAAAGCTTCTGTGAGGCAAAGGACACTGTCATTAGAACAAAACGGCATCCTACATACTGGAAAAAGATCTTCACCACCCCCACTTCCAACAGAGGGCCAATATCCATAATTTACAAAGAACTCAATAAATTAAACACCAAGAAACCAAATAACCCAATCAAAAATGGGGTACAGAGCTAAACCAAGAATTCACAAAAGAGGAATCTCTAATGGCCAAGAGACACTTGAAAAAAATGCTTAACATCCTTAATCATCAGAGAAATGCAACTCAAGACAACTCTGAGACTCCATCTCACTCCTGTCAGAATGGCCAAGATAAAAAACTCAAAAGACAGAACATGCTGGCAAGGTTGTAGAGAAAGGGGAACACTTCACCATTGCTGGTTGGAGTGCAAACTTGTACAACCACTATAGAAATTAGTCTGGCAATATCTTAGAAAACTTGGAATAGCTCTACCTCAAGACCCAGCTATACCACTCCTAGGCATACATCCAAAAGATTCCTCACCAAGGACATCTCCTCAACTATGTTTATAGCAGTTTTATTTGTAATAGCTAGAAATTGGAAACAACCCAGATGTCCTTCAATTGAAGAATGTATTTTTAAAAAACTGGTATATTTACACAATGGAATACTATTCAGCTACCAGAAACAAGGAAATCATGCAATTTGCTATCAAATGGCTGGAACTAGAAAAACTCATCCTAAGTGAGCTAACCCAGATCCAGCAAGATGCACTTATAACTGGATTTTAGCCATATAGTACAGGATAACTATTCTACAATCAACAGACCCAAAGGAACAGGAACATAGACTTAGTTACCTGTTGGTGGGACACTCCACCCTAGTGAAATTGCTATGTATGCCCCCTGTGTAAGAGGAAGCCCTTAGACCTCATGCAACTAATGAACGGAGGGGGGCTGATTCATGGAGGCACCCCACACCGGAGGGATGGGATAGGTGGTAGAGGGGATAGAGGGTGGGAGGGTGGGACCTGGAGGGGTGGAGGGAGGAGGTGGCAATAGAAATAATAAAAAAATGTTTTTAAAAAAGAAGAGAGCCGGGCGGTGGTGGCACATGCCTTTAATCCCAGCACTTGTGAGGCAGAGGCAGGCAGATCTCTGTGAGTTCGAGGCCAGCCTGGTCTACAAAGAGAGTCCAGGACATCCAGGGATATACAGAGAAACCCTGTCTCGAAAGAAAAAAAAGAAAAGAAAGGCACTGTCACACAATTATACTGGAATTACATACAGTTTTGCTTTCTTGTCATGAGGTATTTAACAGAATAAAAGCATTATTGGAATCTAGCTTCCATATCAAGTGTAGTTAGTATAGTACAGTTATGACAGCTATCACCAAGTGGTCCTGTGTAGCTTGGTTTCCAAAGGGCAACTACATCCAAAAGGATGCAATACACACTTTATCCTGGTAGCCTAGACTATGAGGCTTCAAGTCCAACTCTGTTTCACCTGTCAGCTTTCCCACTTAGCAAAAGGCTATGGGCAAGCCTCTCAAAGCCTTGACTTCCTTGACTAGTATGGAAGGATGGTGTTTGTTCTCTGAATTTATCATGAAAGTGGAAGGAAACAATACTCCCTATGACTCCTCATAGGATTCAACACCTGACACAATTACTAGTACTGTTCTTGTTGGTGTTAATCTGTTACCCTTAAGGTAATTCTGAAGAACATTTGGTTCTGAATGAAGAGTTGAACAGGAAATATGAACAATAAAATTACCAGAATGGTCTAAAGTGACATTTTGACAAGTGGCTAACTTATTTGGTAGAAATTTACTTCAATATGGGCGCATGAATTTGCAGAAGTGTGCACATATGCACATATGCAAAATCTGGTTTATTTGCTAAAAACTCCACCACATCATCACCATGACTGGTGCATGGAGCCAGACTGGGGAGTCTATCACAGAACAACTGTCGAGTTAAAATTAGGGCTTTGCTGCCTGGTGAAGGCAGTTTCTCAATTTCCTTTCTTCTTTTTCCACTTTTTGTCACCCTCCTACATCAAACCTTCCTACCCGTGCCAAGAATAAACAGTTCAGAAAAGAGATGGGGGGAAGAGCAAAGTTAAGAAAAATACTTAGAAGACTAGGATTTCAGAGAAAATAATCAAATACCAGAATTACATTATCATACACAGTGCATTGCTGCTCTGTATAAGAAACTCTATTAACTGCTCAATGCAGCTTAATATCTGTAACCAATAGGCAAAGGATATATTTTTACTTCCACTTCAGAGATCAGGAACTTACAAAAAAAAAAAAAGACCCGCTTAAGCCCAAACAGCTGGTAAGTAATAAGTCTGAATTAGAGCCCTATCCTTGTGGTAACAAGTCTTTATAATAATCCCCAACACATCTCCAAGGTCTGTGACAGATGTGGGGTCTTGTATATAAAGACTATGGATGGCTCATCTCACAAGGAGCATATAGGTTAATGGAAAAGGAAGACAGAAGACGTAATGATACAATGGGAAATTGTATTCTCCAAGGCTGAAATCAAAATGATATGAAAGCACCAAAGAGGAAGGTGCAAGAGAAAGCAGACCACTGAAAAGGCAATGTAAGAATTGAGTACTAAAGGCTGAAATGGATGCGAAGGAGGAAATGGGCAGATGGAACTAGAAAAGCTCATCCTGAGGAAGCTTACCAAGACATGGCATGTATTCACTTATAAATGCATTTTAGCCATATAGTACAGGATAACTATCCTACAACCCACAGACCCAAAGGAACAGGAACCTAGCATAACTATCCTACAAGAAATTCCACCCAGCAGCAGAGCAAAACACATGCTGAGACACACAAACATTACGTGGATCTCTGGGAGCTGTATATAAGAGAGGGAGGAAGAATAGAGACACCCCGAGGGGTCAAGATCAATCAACACATGAAGATCAACAGAACCAACTAGCCTAGGACCCTAGAGGCTTACAGAGACTGAAACACTAACCAAAATAAGAAAAAACGCTTAGACTTGATCTAGACTCCCCTACACAAATCTAGAGATAGGCAACTTGGTCCTCATACAGATCCCTTAGCAAATGGGGGGGTGGACTCAGTCATGGACCTTGTTACCTGTTAGTGGGACACTTTTCCGTACTGGACCTGCCAAGTCAGGCCCCAGATCAAGAGGAAGCTCTTAGCCCTCGTGTGACTGATGGACTGGGGGGGAGGGGGTGTGTTGAGACCACACTGGAGGAATAGAATAGGTGGGAGAAGGGGTCGAGGGTGGGAGGGTAAGACTGGGAGGGGAGGAGAGAGGGGGCTGCAATAGAGATGTAACTTGAATTAATAAATAAACATTTTTTTAAAAAAGGAAGTTTCATTAAGATCTGGACTATCTAAAAAATCAGAACCACAGATCTAAATACAAATATAGTATGTTTTGAAGTCAATATGGAGTCAGAATGAGGCTTCCAATGTCTGTCTGGGCCTTCAACCTTCCCAAATAAGACCACAGTCCAACTGTCTCAAATATTTTTTTAAAAAGGGGGGGGGGGATGAGCAAATGGAAGCACCAGGACAAGAAAGATTCCCCTGAACTGAGGTAAGAAGATGGGCTGCATATGGCTGAGTCATGACAGAAATAGAGCAGAGCTACAGAGAACAAGGACCTGACAGGGAAATGTCTCATCAACTGTGCTATGGAGCACGAGGGTGTCCTGTAGGCAAACTGTAGGATGAAAGAGGTGGAAGAAAAGGCAGCTGGTGCACCAGGACAATCCAGAAAAGAAGAGTGAGTAAGAACATCCACCAGGTGATCTGAAAAGTATGTAGGTGGGGAGAAGTCCAGGCAGACAAAGACACCAACTCTAACCTGAAGCATGTGAAAGGAAGGATGGTGCCTGCTTCACGTAGAGCTTTGCTGTCTCTGGCAAGAACTACGAGGCCTGCTTTTTCATCACTTCCCCTCAACGCGGCTATGGTATCTGGCTTCAGTGGAAGAGGAAGCGCACAAAGCCTGATGTGGCTCATTATGCTGGGGTGGGTCGATATGGGGGGAGAGGAAGGGGCTCCCTTTTTCAGTGGAGAAGGGAGGGAAGATGAGAGAAGGGGGTGGGAGGGCGGGACCCAGAGGAGGGGAAGGAGGAGGCTACAATTGGGATGTAGAATGAAAAATTAAATTAATTTTTTAAAAGAGGTCCAACAAGACAAAATCGCTCCCGTGCAAAACAGGAGCTTAGAATCATCAACATTTAGGACACCAAACTGAAAACAGATATGCTATCTGAACTAGTAAGAAAAAGAGAAAGTTTCAAATGTGACTCAAATCAAGGTCTCCAAGAAAGACCAATTGACTCCAAACGTAGATGGTCAAGGTTCAACATTCTGCTTCAGGAACTCAACTAAAAGAGATAAGAAAGTCAAATTAACCAAAAAAAAATAGAAACAAATACAGTAAATCTCACTGACAGCTGAGGGCTGTCATAGACCATGGCATACAGGGAAGTATTAAGAAGTAAAAGGTGGGGACTGGAGAGGTGGCTCAGGGGTTAAGAGGATCTCTGCTCTTCCAGAGGACCCAGGTTCAATTCCCAGCACCCACATGGAAGCTCACAACTGTCTGTAACTCCTGTTCATGGGGATCCAACACCCTCACACAAACAAACATGTAGTCAAAATACCAAAGTGCATAAAATAAAAATAAATATTAAAAAAAAAGAAGTAAAAGGTAGAGCTGGCTAGATGTCAGGCTGCCAACCTGACAGCCAGGTAGAAGGAGATAACCCACTACCACAAGTTGTTCTCTAACTAACACATGTACATGGTGCTACATACACACACCTGGAAATGGAAATTAAAGGAACTTTAAAAAAGAGAAAGAAAGGAGGGCTTGCAACATGGCTGAATAGCCAAAGGCATTTGCCACCAAGCCTGTTGACCCCAGTTTTATTCTGGAACTTTCATGGCGGAAATAGAAAACCAACTTCCAATATATTCACAGACACACACAGACATACACTGCACACACACACACACACACACACACACACGCACACGCACAGATACACACACATTCATAGATACACATACACACATAATTGTACTTTCAAAATTTTGTATGCTTAAAACAAAAAGTAGAGAGCTATCACTAAGAGCAGACAGTGGCAGCATACTCAGCCTATATAGAGTATCATATATATACATATATATGTATATATATATATATTATAGAGACACTGCCCATATCTAGAAAAATGGAGGCCATGCTCACAGGGTGAATTTTGTCAACTTTCCATAAAGAGATATACCACAAATAACAAATAACATATGAAAGTCATGGAACCCAAAGTACAACCCAGGGAACAATCAAGCCTGCACAAAAAGGATAATTTTCTTGTTATCCTCAGAATTACTCCTATAATGGGCTGGAAGCCATGTCTCAGACCCAGCAATCAGAGGTTCTCCCCCCAAAACTCTGTGGCTATTACACACACCGCCTGTGTGGGAAGGAGGATGTCTTCCCAATAGCCCAGGAAGTACCTTAAAGCCCAGCTAATCTATCTAAAGGACTCAAGAAAGTTCCCCAGAAGTCAAGATGCACACTGAACACTGTATCTCCTACTGGAGAGGAAAGGGGAAATGGGGAAAGAAAAGAGAAAATTGGAAGGAGGGAAGAAAGAGGAACAAAACTATGAGAGGTGGAAAAGAGGAAGGAAGTAAAGAAGGGAAGGAGTGAGGAAGAGAGGAAAGGAAGGGCAGAAGGAGGGAGGAAAGAAAGTTGACTATTCTTGCTGCCTACACAAAAAAAATCTAAATGCTTTAGCATGCTTATAAAAGTTGACCCATCTCCACTTCCCAGCCTCTGCCTACTCAGAAGCAGCCTTAGAACAGACTATTAAGCTGGACGTGGTGGCACACACCTTTAATCGCAGCACTCAGGAGGCAGAGGCAGGGAAGTGTGTTTGAGGCCAGCCTGATCTACAAAGTGTATCCAGGCAGCCAGGGTTACACACAGAGATACCCTGTCTCGAAAAAAACAAACAAACAAAAAAAGAATATGCTATTAAATAATGGCATAGGTTAGAAAGCAGTGTGTACATCTAAGCAAATAGACTGCAGAAAAAGAACAAGTACTGTATGATTTTACCCATATAAAACACCTGGAACATTCAGATCCACAGTAAAAACATAGATTTGCAGTTACAGGGGACTAAAGGGGGTGAGAAAGAATAGAAAGTTATTACTAAAAGGCTATAAATTTCCATGGGGTAATTAAAAACTAGAAAAAATGGTGGCAAATCTTAGACAATTATAATTATACCATTATAATTATATGAGTAACACTATTAAATAGCACAGTTAAGATTTTTAAATAACAAATTTATAAAAATGAATACTGTACACTGAAACCCATTAAGCTGTACACTTCGAATAGCTGAGTTGTTATGTAAGTTATATCTAAGTAAAAGTATTAAAAATATATGCATCAAAAAATATATGCATCATGCACATAAAACACTGGCAAAATAAAGTCAGGGAAGGCACTTCATTGCTAATGGAAATGAACTGTACATGGCAAGACATGTATGTGTTCTCTTTTCTAAGCTTTCCCAATTGTCCCCAAATTTCCATAATGAGCTTTATGATGTTGCCTTTGTAGCCAAAATTAGTACAGGGAAAAGGCAGGCTAGCTGCAGCCTTCCTCACTGGGTGAGCCTCGGCCACTGCAGTCTGAGTGCTTATAGGGCTGTGCCTTAATGATCCAAATGAGATTAATGTTGCAGCCAGGGACTCTAGAGGAAGACTGTTGGAATTCCTGCACTCACAAAGTGCCTCTTAGGGCCTATTTCCTCATCTGCACAGTTGGAATAATAATGGTACCTATCACACAAAGTCACTAAGAGAGTAAGGGAGATAGCTTACACAGAGCTTAAACCAATATCTGATATCCAATTAGACTGAAATGACTAGTCAAGTACCAGCTGCTATTAATTTTTATTGCTGATGTCGGAATACTACTCACAGGAGAACTTTTCCCTACATGCAATCCTCTGTTTAAAGCAGGATTGGCAAACTGCATTACCCAGGCCAAATCTGAAATACTGACCATTTGTATATGGACCTCAAGATAAAAATTCTTTTTTTTTCCTTTAGAGAGGGTTGTAGGGGTTAGATAAATTAGGTTTAGAAAATATATAGGGGTTTCTGATACTGTCTCTTAATTCGGGGCATGAAGAGCATTATCAGCATGTGGACTAAAAACAGGAAACAAACAGGAGACTTAATAAACTGAAAAACAAGGTAGAAGTCAGGAAAAACAGGAAAGACTCAATAGACTGAAAAACAAGGTTGAAGTCAGGAAAACAGGAAAGACTTAATGGACTTGAAGAAACAAAGTATCTGGCCTGACATTGTTTTCAGCTGCTAAGTGGGCAGAGCCCAAATTAAGCTGAAACAGAGTTCCTCCTAATTAAGGACAGTACATGGAGCCCAAAAGGAGAAGAGGCCCCTGATGCTAGAGAGCTCCAAGAGTCCTGCTGAAAAAAGGGCTGGCCATTGATGGCCAGCTCTCTCCCTGAAGCAGAAAGAAGCCGGTGAGCAAAGAAAGCCTGAGCAAGACACCAAAAGGTCAAGGACTAGACCCTGTGGCTCAGCTTTTGCCTAGAGGGGTTTGATCTGTCCGATCAGTGGCCTAGGGGAAACTGTGCCTGACTTTAAGGACTGAGGCAGAGCAGCTGAGTTCCTGATTCAAAAGAAGTAAGTTGGCCTGCAGACGGCTGGAGTCTCCCACAGAAAAGAAAGCATGAAGCCTTATTTAAGGTGAGACTGCAATAACCAACTTACCCTGACGAACCTGCATCTGAGAGATCCAGAAAAAGGACTGCTAAGTGCGTTAAAGAATCTACAACAAAGACTGTGTTCCTGAAGACTGAGGACCTGCCCCAGAGACTGTATCATTCTAAAAGGTTAGAAAAATAATTATCAATAGGTTTAGTGGATAGATTAAAGGGGTTGTAAGAGTTTATAGGATTAATAGTTAAGAAATTGTTGGTGTTTGTTATAAGTGAATTTAGTAATAAATAAATAAGTGATAAATAATAATTTAAAAGTTCGGTTACAGAGGGTGCTGTCATCAAAAATAAACACAGCTGTATGGGCTACTCAACAACAAGCCAAAGTGAAAAGGAAGGCATGGGCTGAAACATAATCTTAAGTGCACACATGGTGGATCATTCAGTGGGCTGAGGATGGGGAGAGCAGGAAGCAAGTTTGGTCACCACCTTAGGAAGGGGGCCCTGCTGGACAGACTAGATCTGGCCTTGATAACACATGTGGACCTGCACTTTTGACACCCATCAGGGTCCAGAGAGGGACAGGACAGCCAGCCTGGACCTCTCTTATTGCTGCAGCTCCTTCATCCTGATAAGGGCACTGCCCAACAGAGCCACTCAATGTGAGTCAGGGTATGATGGGGAAGAGCTCATCAGTATCTGGAGCCTCCAGCTTGAGCTTGCCATCCTTGCCTGCCAAGAAGTTGGTTTCTAGGTTAAACTTAAGGGTTTCTGCAGTGTCCAGGGCTGTGACAACCTCTGGGTATGACAAAGGCATGAGTCTTGGGACTCATGTCATTGCAGCCTGTGAAGTTCCTGTTGTGGGAGTTAACAACTGTTTTCTTCTCCCACCTCTTAATGTCTTTACTGTCACACAGGCCAATATAATGGCCATGGGTATTGGCCAAAACAGTGCCTCCCACATCTGTCACCATCCTGCTCAACTGTAGAAGAATTTTAATCCAGAAACATGACTGTTATGGCAAAGGATCACATCTGAAGACCTAAGTCTATGTGATCCAACTGGAATACAGACATACACATGTCTTTAATCCCAAACAACAAAGGTAAGGTTAGTTTGTAGAAGGAAGCACCCGTGTTTGAAAGTGATGTCTAATTGAGTGGCAGACAAAGTGATGAATGTGAGAAAGATTTGACAGAATAAGAGATTCCCAACTCTCGCAAGAACAGAAAGGAAAGAGAGGAAACTTAAGAGAGCAATGTAGAGAGAGAAAGAGGGGGGACTGAGACTCTTTTCTGGGACAGTTTTACAGAGTCAGGTTGAAGAGGGAAAAAGCTAGACACAGGTGAAGGCAGAATGAACCAGAGAATGGGAAGAAGCCAGAAGATTAGAACAGATTGCTAGAGGTAGTTTGAGACCAAGCAGAACTATTCAGTCAGAATATGAGATAAATCAGTTTGAATAAGTCAGCTAGGGAAGGAGTTGGAGCCAGAACAACTGAATTGAACCAGACAGCCAAAATTCAGGACGAGCTAGAAAGGATGAGCTTATTCAGCAGTAAGTCTCAGAGGCTGAAACATTCTAGCCCTAGATTAGATTGGACAGAGGCTAGAAGCTTCCAGGACTAAGCCTCGGTTAGCAGACGGGGCCAGTTAGCCAAAGAGATGATAATTATTTAAGCTAATAAAAGTGACTTGCATTCAATGGTCGCATGGATCTACTCAGAACCTAGAGTGATGGTCAACTGGGACTTGAACTTGAGTCCATGGGCCAGTGCCTCCTGGCCACAGCTGCTGACCATCACATGTCCTCAGGGCTTGAATTGGTGCAGCTGCTAATCAAACCACACTTGGTCCCTACATGAGCCAAGTCAGGGGGAAAGAGCTCATTGGCATGCAGCTTAAGCTCACTGGGGTTAATTTCAATCATTCAGTCATACTAGCATCCAGGGCCAGGCACTAAGTGATCCTTGAATTCTTCAGCTAGATTGGCAATGTCTGCTTGGCTTGACCTGCTCATGAACTTCTTCCTGTGGTTGTATGGGAAAACTGATGTGGTGGCCCCAATTTCTGCACCCTTCTTGCAGATTGTGGCCATGTTAGGACAGGAGATGAAGTTGACACCAGGCCCTTGGTATTCCACAATAGCACCTGGGCCACCTGTAAGGATGCCTGCAACTTCCAGGGTTACATCTTTGAGTGAGATCCAACCAGAAAGAGAGTCCATCAGGTTCACACCATACCTTGGGACACTTCTGCTACTAAGGGATCCCAGCCATGACATTTATGGCATCAGCACTCCCTACTCCAATGCAGATGCCTCCCAGGCCACCACTTCTGTGGGTGTGGGAGTCAGTGCCAATCAGAAGAACTCCAGGGTATGCATGTTTTCTAGAATGATCAGGTGAATGATTCCAGAAGCCCACACTACACTTGGCACCTGCAGTTGCCAAGGATTATCACTCCCCTGGTTTATATCTTTGGCATGGCACAGGTCTTTCTCACATCCAAGCTGGGCCTCAGTCAGATAGTCACAGTAGACGTTTGATGGCATGGCCACCTTGGACAGCCCACTGCTAATGGATTGTAGCATAGGGATCTGGGCTGTCACGTCCCACATGGCCACCACCTGGTCAGGGCACAGACTCGGGAATGTCTTTCCCCACTTGATCTCCTGGTTGGCTGGGTCATCCAGGTGCCTTCTATGGATAGAATACTATCTTCTCTAAGAGTCAGAAAATGGTTCAACCCTCTGTGGACAACGTGAAAGTTTTCCCATGGCAGATCATACCATATATACTCTTTGGGCTCAAAGTAGCTCGTGGTCACATTGGCCCGTTGACACAGGACAGAGGCCACACGGTACTGCCACACACCCAGGGCCTTCTGCAGCTGGATCTCCAGTGGACTGTGAGATGCCATTTTGTGCACTGACAAAGATGAGGTAGCATCACTTTTAATAATTTTAATGAAAGAAGAGAATAATATTTCATGACATGAAAACTTATTAACTCAAATACCAGGGTTAATATTAAAATTTTATTGGAACACAACTAAACTCCTTTTCACTTACATAAACCTATGTCTACTTTTATGCAGTTGCAAATTAGCCTACCTGATCTGTAAAGCCAGAAATATTAACAATCTAGTCATTCACACACACAAAAAAAATTTGGTCGCTGATCCTTTGCTGGGGATAACATCTAAAATCAGAACCCTGTACTTGTTAGTTATGGTTAATCCATGGTGAAAACCCCCAAGGAATTAGTCTTTCATGGATATTTATTGAGATTAAAACCAACATCTCTATTCCACTATCTGCACAGCAACCAGCCTGGAGAGGCAACCCACAACCTCTGCAGTGACTTCGCAGGGAAGTCAGGATTTGGTTAGTGACCACCCACTTCCTTATTATTGACTCTGCTTCCAAATAAATATTCCACTCTCCCCAAACCAATCATATAAGATACCTCATTCCTAATGGGCTCACCTCCTCCTTCATGACAGTAACCTCCAATCAAAACGTGGACCTAAAACGTTTTACAGGCAGTTTTCCCACTGTGCTGCCTGCTCCTTAGTCTGCCAAACACTGGAGATGGTGGATGTAGGTTCTCTTGCTACAGAACATCCTGTATAAACACCATCTGGTTGTTTTCCTTTGGGTAGTCTTTGTTTCCTTTCTATTGACCTGGAAATTTCTTGTTCCCTAGAGATACGGTCTGCACTGTCCGTTACCATGGACTCAGTCTTAAATTTTATGTAGTACCCAAAGAGGTCCCTTGTGCCTTTCTGTTTGCAGAGTGTCAAATCTGCAGTGATGTGGTAAAACAATGTGTTGGTGAAATCTACTCTTTATTGAGTTCCTGGCTGTATATTCTTCATTTCCTAGGATTGGCTTTGCTACTGGTCCCCATTTGTTTGGAGAAATCAGCCCATTCAGACTTCTATTTGCTTTTGTCCTGTGTTGAGCTATCTCAAAGTGTCATTTCCAATAAAAAGAACCACAGGGTAAGGTCCGTATGTTGGTTCAAAGTGTTATTTAAGCCAGAATGACAGACTGGGGGTTCTGTGGTTCTTACCAAATTAGCACTCACATGGGGAAACTTTATGTGGGTCATAAAAACAAAACAAAACAAAAAAACCTTTCTCTTCTATCCATCTTCTGCATTTATCCTCAGACACTAGCCTTAATCCAGAGACAGCAATTCTCTCTGGTTTTCCTGCAGGAGGGCCAGAGACTGTCAGATCACCATTTGCAGGCAACCAGCCAACGTTTTGGAAGTGTGAGACACAGGGCACTACTCTCAATCATTATCATCACACACAGGTTTCTTATGTCTAATTCTTCTCTTCGTCTAGAAGAGAGAAAAGAAGAAACCCTGCTTCTTATGCATACTTTCATAATCCTAATTCGTATGCCTATGCCACATCATTTCACCAAAACCATATTCAATAGGTACTCTAGAAAACATCGGGCTTCAAGAAAAATGTTTCTTTGCAACACACCTTGGTAGGACCAAGGGAGGAATACAATTTTTCAAATCCAATTTTATTCACATGGAGAGGCCTCCAAACAAAATTCTGATTTAATTTTGATCCAAAAAATAATTTGACCTAATCTAATAAACAATTTGATAATCTTAACACAAACTAATTTCTTCAGGAAATCCTCCTCTTCTTTTTCTTGCTGTTGCTTCCCTGTATCCTACCCTTTCTGCTTCCTTTTCCTCTAATCTCTCTCCCTGAGGACTTCTATCTATCCTCTTTTCCTTGTACAAACCCCTTCATTTTCCCATCAATGTTTATTTCTACAACTCCAGAATGTCAGCTGCTATCCAAAGATCCATCCCATCCATCTTAAGTTTTCTAGGGCTGTGATAAGATACCATGACCAAAAGCAACTTGGAGGAAAAAGGTTTTATTTCACCTTTACAGCCTTAAGTCCATGACTGAGAGAAGTCAGGGCAGGAACTGAAGACAGCAGCAGCGTGGAGGAAGGAACCGAGGCAGAGACCACAGGAAGTGCTTCTCACTGGCGTGCTCCCAGTAGAGTGCTCAGCCCTGTCTTAGACCATCCGGGAGCACCTGCCCAGGGAAGGCACCACACACAATGGCTGGGTCCTCCTGCACCAATTAGGAAAATGTCCTCCAGGCTTGCCCACAGCTGGGGGCATTTTCTCAGCTGATCTTTTCAAATGACCCAGCTTGTGTCAAGTTGACAAAAAGATGAAAAATAAAAACTAACCAGGACACCATCCATGAGCCAGATATTCAGAAAACTACAGAACTTAAACCTTAGACTTTAGTTGAGTGCACAGCTATAATTAAAGATCCCCTAAATGCACACAAGGTTTCTATTTCTAGAAGAATTTAGGGTTATTTTGAGTGCATATGACCTGGGGTACCAGACTTTATCAACTTGAACACAGTTAGATGGAATGTAAATCTTCAAGAGTTCTGTTCCACAAAAGTATCTATAAGATCTGTCTTTTCATAATAAATATGAGGGTTAAAAAGAGAAAGTCCTGGCCAGGCCTGGGGGCACACGCCTTTAATCTCAGCACTCAGGAAGCAGAGGCAGGTAGATCTCTGTGAGTTCAAGGACGGCCTGGTCTATATATAGAGTGAGTTCCAGGATAGCCAGGATACACAGAAAAAAACCTGTCTTGAAAAAATAAAAAAATAAATGAATGAATGAGTAAGTAAGTAAATAAATAAATAAACAGAGAAAGCCTTAACAGTAGAATAAAGTGTTCTAAAATTGATACCCAAACATCTCCAATAAATGTAGATCAGACCATAAATAACCATACAGTGTGGGGGGAGAGTGAAACCTTAACATTATTTCTAGCACAGATTAGAAAACATTTTCATGCTTTTTAAAGATGTTATTACAGAGTGTGTGTGTGCGCACACGCACACTCATGAATGCACACATGCACATGCCATGGGGTGGCATGGGGTGGGCAGTGCATGTCAGAGGACAACTTGCAAGACCCAGTTTTCTCTTTCCATGTGGCTCTCAGGGATTGAACACAGGTCATGAGGTTTGGAAGCTGGCACCTTTACCCAATGAGCCATGGCAAACAACTTTTAACAGCATTCAAGAAAAGAAAAAGACTCCATTGTATTGAGAGAAATTGGGGACTGCCCAGGCTGCCAGTTGTCTGTCATTTCTTAGTTTTGGAAGCTGCTGGCTCTGCACTTCCTGTTTATTCAGATATATTTATCCTTCTCAGGTCTCTGATGTGGGTGAAGACCAGATAGTTATAGTCTCACAGTTAAGTTTTAAATTGTTTAGGAATTAAAAGGATGTTCTAGGTCTAAGAAGATGTTTTTAAGTTGGTAATGCAAGTTAGGATGGAAATTGAGTTAGGTATAGAACTTTAAACTCATTGGGATAGATAGATAATAGAATATTAATATCAGTTACCAAATACATATGGACTGGACATTGGGAATATATGTTATACCTTATAATTTTCATAATTGTGGCCTAATTATTCTTATTGTTTTGTATTATATTAACTGTTATAAGAAAAAGAGCCTTTTATTGAACAAAAAGGGGGAGCTGTTGGGGCAAAAAAATACACCTTAAATTAAAACAAAAAGCAGATAGGAGGGTGAGGGGGAAGAGGGTAGGAGGGTGGGACTGGAAGGGGGATGAGGGAGGGGACTATGATTGTGATGTAACCTGAAGAAATAAGTAAATGTTAAAATAAAATAAATAAATAAAAAGAAAAAGAAAAAGGTACTAAGTTAACAGGGGGCTCTTTCATCTCATCCAAAGATACTCCCACAAGTCCTTACAGCCATGCAGCCTACTCTCCCAGGTACTCAGCAGCTATTCTCCTACAAATGGAAGGCCTGTGGTCAAGGATCTCATCTCAAATGCTACACTCTACTGCTCTAGACACACACAGGGAAATATTGCAAGAGACTCCTACACCATGTACAGCTCCCTTCCCAATAACTTAAACAACCTCTAAACTGGGTGTGCTAACACACACCTGTAATCGCAGCACTTGAGAGGTTGAAGCAGGAGAATTCCTATGAGTTTGAGGAGACTGGGCTACATAGCAAGCATCAGGCCAACAAGAATACTGCCAGAACTTTTCCTGGGGTTATGTGAACAAACATCTACTTACCCCAGAGAGGGCAACAAGGAAAACCGAAGTGATGATTCCACCCAAGTCCATCTTGGTACAATAACGAGCTCACTGGGCTTTACTTACAGGAACACAGGGAAGTGAAGAATGAGCTCACTGGGCTTACTTACAGGAACACAGGGAGGTGAAGAGTTACTTAGGCCTGTGGGGACACTGCCTTTGTGCGCAAGAAGCTTGATCCTATTCACCTCGGACTATCATTCCATGTGCTTTAAGAGTGGCTTGTTCTAAGAAATGCTGTGCTGAATGTGAGCTTCAACTCGAGAACACCCTTGATTAGCTGGGTGAACAATGAGAGCAATTCCCACCGACAGGGATCTTACAAACAGAACTGTCTTCAAGAAACCCATTGCTAACTCTGGCAGAAGCTACTAACGGCTCCCTCCACCTTAGAAGGACTCCAGGTCAGTCTCAACCCCTCAGCACAGGGTAGACAAGTGCACTGCTCTCAGCCTCCCCTTGGCTAGCCACACTGGCAGCTCTATCATTCCCTGCCTACATGACAGCACAAACTAAACAGTCTTCCAGAAACATTCTGCTTTCCAAAGTTTATCCGCACGACCTGTGAAATCTCTTCTCTTGGCCTCAACTAAGCAATTGGTGTTTCTGGTTCCGACATAACTTACAAAGACTATTAATTATGCCCATTTGTGTTGCTAAGGTCACTATGGTAGTCATTGTGCTCCACCCAGGGTCTCAAGTGCTTATGCACAGCTGGTCTCCCATTAAATGACTCCGTGGTAACAGGATAACGAAAAGGTCAAAAAGACCTTACAATACAGTTGACTCTGGAGACAACGGGATATAATGCCTGAGAGATAAAGGCATGGATCTCCAGCCTCTCCTGGATGACAAAAGGAGGAGGAGGAGGAGGAGGAGGAGGAGGAGGAGGAGGAGGAGGAGGAGGAGGAGGAAGAAGAAGAAGAAGAAGAAGAAGAAGAAGAAGAAGAAGAAGAAGA